>CAUOFW020006385.1:0-24158 GCA_963454935.2 Ilex paraguariensis
TGTGTGTGAAATGAACATGCAATTTAAACATTTACTCAATGGAATCCACATTCACTCGATTATTCAAATTTAGCTTTGATGCAATTCTCACCAAGGGTTTCTTTCAGAAATTGAATAACTCATGATTATCTTGGTATGCTCTCCATGTGTATACGTGAGATGGAATTTTGTGCACAAATTGAAATATTCTCACATTATCAAAAAAATGGCGTGCATGCATAACAATTGAAATGACCTTGGCATAATCTCATGAATGAAATGTTAGCGCAATAGATAGCAAAATTAAAATTTTTTTTCATTTAAAGTGTGCTCTGACCATGATTTCTCTAGATCATTTAGAGCTTTCATGGGTTGTAATGAGGCCGTGGGTGATATTTGGGTTGAGTGCAATGAAGGGTAGAGGAAGACAAAAAAAAAGGGTTATTCCAAAGACATGACCTTTATTATCAAAAATCTTATTTTTGTGGAATTTTCAACTCTTCACGTCAAATTTTTGTCTCTTTTTCCATTCTTTTCTTAACATTTTTATTTTTCTTTTCATTTCATTTCTTTTCTTTTTCAATTCCCCTTGTTCTCCTTTTTCTTGGCTTTCTCTCTTCTTTTTCATTCAAAGCCATTCACCCCTTTTTGAGTTTCCTCACCACATTTCCCTTTCCTGATGATTAATCATTGTCAGTTTCGGAAAAACCAAGGTGTGGTAATTGTAATCATTTTGCATTGGCTTGGTAAAACATGTGGCATGGAAACGAATTTTTAATTAAGGCTCAAACATGGCACAAGGGATAAATTTTCACAATAAAAAGGCTAAGGCTTAACACTATTCAAAGATGGCCTAAGAACATCTCTAGATAAGCATGAGGATGCATATTGGCATTTACAACAAAGTCAATCAACTATCCACATACACTCTGACCAAAGCAAGAATAATGAGATTATTGAACAGGTTTTGAATTTAAAAAATTGTTTCTTTGAGTAAATGTAAGTTCCCTCCAACAAGAATTGGTACTAAAACTCACATGGGTACTTTCTTCATCTCCACTATGTATGTCAAACTCTAAAATTTGGATTCAATCAGTAATGCTAAAATTACACATTCAAGGTGCACTATGGTTGAGTTTGAAAGAAAAAAAATATGTGCTACTCAGGCATAGGATAAACTTCTATGATGTGGCTCATGTGATCAAAGTTCAAAACGAAAATCAAGCTATCACTAACCCCATAACAACTTGAATAGGGGAATATGGTTCAACATTCATATATTTTCCACAAAAAATTTAAAAATTTTCACATATTTTTCAACTATTCTATATAAAAATTGATAGAATATATGAATGGTGCATTTCATCACAAAATGGTATTATCAACAAAAATTAGTGTATCATGGAAATGCTGCACCTCACCCCCCAACTTGAACTATGCATTGCCCCAATGCAAGAAAAATATATGCAATAAGATAATGGAATTTATAAGACAAGAAGGATAAGAGAACACATCTCAATAAGCTTTAACAAAAATACCACTATCTGTACATATGAAGAAAGAACAATATGTACAGATGAAAGTAAGTAGACAATTTAACTTTTACAGTAACGAATAAAGGAAAAAAAATGTACACCAATAGTTACTTGAATAGTTATGCCTCAACAAGATCTGGATAGACCGGATCCACCAACTCCTCCTCCCCCAATTGAATTTCAAAAACCTCGAAGAATGGTTTAAGTATTTGACTATTGACCTTGAATGTTTTACCATTTCGGGGTTTTCTATGTCCATGACTCCATTTGGGTGGGCCACCTTGACAATGTAGGGATCATCGCATCTTGTTTGAAATTTTCTTTGGAAAATGGAGAAGCGAGAATTATACAATAGCACTTTTTGGCCAGGCTTGAATGTCTTTCTCAAAATGAATTTGTCATGGAAAATTTTGGCCTTTTCTTTGTGAATTATATAGCTCTCGTATGCATCTCTAAAAATTTGCTCCAATTCATTTAACTCCAACTTCCTATGTTCCCCAACTAGTCTCAAGTTGAAATTCAAGGTTTTAATGGCCCAATAAGGCTTGTGACCCATCTCCACCGGTAAGTGACAAGCCTTGCCATAGACTAGCTGATAGGGATACATACTAAGAATGGTCTTGTAAGCAGCGCGGTAAGCCCACAAGACATCAGTCAACCTGAATGACCAATCCTTTCGATTCAGGATATTCATTTTCTCAAGTATGCTCTTTATCTCCCCATTGGCCAACTCGGCTTGGCCATTAGTCTGTGGGTGATAAGTGGTGGATACCTTGTGTGTTATACAATATTTATGCATCACAGAAGCAAATGGTCTATTGGAAAAATGTGAGCCCCATCACTTATCATTGCATGAAATATTCCAAACCTAGAAAAGATGTTTTCTTTTAAAAATTTGACCACGACACGGTGGCCATTGTTCTAGGTTGGGATTGCCTCTACCCACTTGGACACATAGTCCACTACTAATAGGATATAAAGGTAGTCAAAAGACATAAGGAATGGACCCATGAAGTCGATGCCCCAAGAATCAAAAATTTCAATGACAAGGATGGGGGAAGTGGGCATCATGTTTCTACGGGTCACACTTCCCAAGTTTTGACACCTATCAGATTGCTTACAAATGAGACACAATCCTTGATCAATGTGGGCTAATAAAAACCACTTTGTAAAATCTTAGTTGAAGTTTTTTTGAAAGAGAAGTGCCCACCACACACTTTAGAATGAAAAAAAGAGAGGACATCCCGTTGTTCATTTCTGGTACACACCTCCTCGTAACTTGATCAAGACAATATTTGAACAAGTATGGGTTGTCAAAATAGAAGTACTTCACATCCACCATGAATCTTCCTTTAATCTTTTGGGCTCCAATGTGGGACAATAAGCCTTGACAAATGGTCTGCTACCACATTCTCGATTCCTTTTTTGCCCTTGATGATTAGATTGAATTATTAAAGGTGGAGGATCCATATAATGAGTCTTGGTTTAGCGTCCTTCTTAGACAACAAATACTTGAAAGCAAAGTGATTAGTGTAGACTACAATAGGTGAGCCAATGATGTATGATGTAAATTTATCCAATGCAAACACTACAGGTAGCAACTCTTTTTCAGTGTTAGTGTAATTCATTTGTGTTTCATTTAGAGTTTTGCTAGCATAGTATATCACATACGGACTTTTATCTTCCCTTTGACCAAGCACTTCGCCAACTGCGTAATCACTCGTGTCGCACATGTGCTCAAATGAGAGTTCTTACTTGGGTGGTTGCATGATTGGAGGTGAGGTAAACATACCTTTAAGTTTTTTGAAAGATGACTCACAACCATCCGATCACACTAATGGGACATCCTTTGCTAGAAAATTTGTCAAAAGTCTTGCCAATGCACTGAAATCCTTAATGAAACGGCAATAAAAACCTGCATGGCCAAGAAATGACATGATATCCTTGTCTATCCTTGGAGCGGGTAGGGTGGAAATCACTTCCACTCTAGACTTTTCCACTTCGATTCCCTTTTTGGATACAATGTGTCCAAGCACAATCCTTTATGTTAGTATAAAATTGCATTTTTCTCAGTTAAGCATCAAATTCTTCTCTTCACATCTCTCTAACACTTTCTCTAGATTCTCCAAACATCCTTCAAATGAGTCCCCAAACACTGAAAAGTTGTCCATGAAATTCTTCACAATCTTTTCCACCATGTCACTGAATATCCCCATCATATATCTTTGAAAAGTTCCTAGTGCATTGCACAAACCAAATGACATTCAGCGATAGGCATATGTTCCAAAGAGGCAGGCGAATCTGGTGTTCTCTTGATCATCCAAGGTGATCTCTATATAATTGTAACTGGAGTAGCCATCCAAGAAACAATAAAAAAGATGACCGCCTACCCTTTCTAGCACTTGATCAAGAAATGGTAGAAGAAAATAATTCTTTTGAGTGCATGAATTAAGCTTTTGGTAATCAATGCAAACTCGCTAACCAGTGACCACCACTATTGGAATCAACTTATTCTCCTCATTTGCCACTAAAGTCACTTCCGACTTATTCGGTATTACTGGTGTGGGACTAACCCATTTATTGTCGGCGATTACAAAGATAATGCCCACGTCAAGTAGTTTGAGCACTTCATTTCTAACTACATCCTTCATGATGGTATTATGCCTTCTTTTTGGTTGTCAGGATGGCTTGGTTTCTTCTTTGAGATAGATTCTATGAGTGCAAATGAGAGGGCTAATTCCCTTGATGTCAGCTATGGTCTAATCGATGGCTCCTTTATGCTTTCTCAAGACTCGCAACAATTCCTCCTCTTGCTTTGGCTCCAATGATGAGCCTATCATTATGGGAAATGTTTGGTGCTCCCCCAAGAATGCATATTTTAATGTGGAAGGCAACAGCTTCAACTCCAAAGTGGGTAGTTGCACTATTGATGGAAAAATCTTCTTTTCTTATGGCAAAATTTTTTCAAATGTTGGGGTCAGAGTCCCCAGCCCTTGCACACTCTCCGTCTCTACATCATCAATAAACTACTCCTCGAATTTGGTATTACACAGAAAATCCATGTGATGCTCCACCAAAGTGTCAATTTTATTCACTTCATGATTCTCCTCGTCATCCCCTGGTTGCTTGCAAATGTTGAACATAATGAGATCCATCGTCATGTTTCTAAATGAAAGCTTCATTAGACCATTCCTATAATGTATCATAACATTAGAAGTAGCAAGGAAATTCCTACCTAATATGAAAGGAATCTGTGAATTAGGATTAGCAATAGAGTGAGTATCAAGCACAATGAAATCAAGAGGAAAATAAAATTTGTCTACTTGGACCAAAAATATCCTCAACTACTTCCCTTGGTGTTCTTTAGCTTTGATCCGCTAGTTGAAGAGTGATAGGGGTTGGATTCAAATCCTCATGATTTAGTTATTGATACACCGAGAAGGGTAGGAGGTTGACGTTTGCCCCCTAGTCTAGCAATTCTTAGTCCACATGGTAATTCCCAATAGTTATGGCAATGCAATGGTGGGATAGCTAGGATCCTTGAACTTGGGTGGGGTTTTTGTCTTCAAGATGGAGCTCACTTGCTCAGTAAGGAATGCCTTCTTGTGCACATTCAATTTCCTCTTCACGGTACACAAATCTTTCAATATTTTTGCATAAGAGGGGATTTTCTCGATAGCATCAAGGAGAGGAATGTTGATCTTTACCTACTTAAATATTTCAAGGATATTAGAATAGTTATCAATTCGAGCCGATGACTTCAAACATTGGAGAAAAATGGCCAAAATAGGACAATCATGCACATTCAGATCAACAATCTTTGGCTTCTCAAGTGTTTCACCCTCTTCGGAGCTACCCTTAGTCTCCTTTTCATTTTTCAAAGTGGCTTTGGGTGAGACTTTAGTCAAAATGGTTTTATCTATTTTCTTTCCACTCATAAGGGTGATGATAGCCTTGAGTTGCTCACAACTCTCTTTGGTAGTATCAGACGATTCAATCATGTGTTGACCCCTTGTGTTTTCTTGGAGTTGAGCAAAAAATTTCCCTTTTTCTTATTGGGGCGACCCCTTAGCATTGGTCAACTTAGTGAGTTATGTCCAAATGTCATTAAAAGCAGCAAAATTTTGATTATTGATTGTGGTTTGACTCTGAATGAATTGATGCACGACATCCTCCAAATTTCTCTTGTGAGGAGGTTGGTATGTGGGCAGATTAGGTGGTCTTTGTTGACCAAACCCTTGTTGAGATCGGTTTTGAGAAACCCTTATGGATTAGACCGTGGGTATTGAGAGCTAGATGAGGGACTATGACCATAATGTGATTTATTTTGCTTGGGTGGAATGGGAGGCGATAGTGAGGTGGACCCATAAGGAATAGGGTTGTCATTCCTTCAACTAAAGTTAAGGTGGTAGCTCCATCCCAAATTGTATGTGTTAAAATGTGGAGTGTATGGCTACCTACTTTGGTTAAATGCATTCACTTACTCATGGTATACTTCCTTGAGTGCTAAAATGTTTGGACAGTCTGAAATAGAGTGCTCAACACTCTTACATATTGAGCAAGATTCACCAGCCTTTGTGACATTCAACACCTCATGCCTCTTATTCACCTTTAAGGTCTCCACCTTATGATGGAATTTTGCTATCTTAGCAAACAAGTCTTCTTGGTCACGCAAGTTATACATTTCTGCTCCACTTGGTTGACTTCCCAGAGAGGACCTTCACACATCGGTGGGATCTCTGATATCCTAAGATTGGGCATTTTTTGCCAATGTGTTAAAGTACTCGAGGGTTTCATCGGGATCCTTACTTAAAAACTCTCCATTTCACATCATGTCATTGAATTTTCGGTGGCTGATTAACCCTAAAAGAATGTGTTAACGAATTGGGTTTTAAAGTGTGCGTAAATTAGAATTAAAATAACTAAGTTATGAGAAATTAGGGTTAATGCGAAAGTTTGATATTTTGTAGGGTTTCGTGCGAAATTATGCAAATTCAGGAAGGATAAAGTATAAAAGCTGAATATTAGAGGCAAGTGTAATTATGTAATTAATAGATCAAAGCAAGGGAGCAAAAGGCATGCAAGATCTAGACAAAAGCCACTGTCCTGACGTGGTGGTGGTGTCCAGATGGTCCAAAACCACCTTAAATTCTGTTTCTTCACCCAATTGGTCCAAAAAAGCAAAAAAAATCTTAAGATTGGTTAGTAGAGAGTCTGCCACCTTAAAGGGTCCCTCTAGTGCCTATAAATAGGCTACTTCAGCTCATTTTCAGGACATTCGCCCAAAGCTCAGTCCAGGCAATGAGGAAGGAGAAAAATAAAAACGAGACCTTGCCAAAATTGTCTCTACTTCTACATTTTTGTGTATCATTTCTACTTGGAGGGTTGAACCTCTCCCACTTTTGTGCCCTAACAGGTGATAAGAGTGGCAGTGTTTCAGCTATCCCTTAGGGAAGGACTTTTGGTATTTTGTTTCGGATGTAATGAGATTATTTCACCCCTTTTGCTCGTCTATAGCAATGAGGCATGAGTAGTCTTTTTATACTCCTCCGTGAAGGGTGAACACAAGTAATATGTTTATGTTATGGAAATGCCAATATTTTACTTATGCTTTAATGTTTACACCTCCCTTAATTGATGGATGATTATATTTATAATATGCACATGATTATGAACATAGAGCGGTACTTAATGTTATATACCATACTATCTATACTTATTACGTACTTCATGCATGCTACAGTGATGTACATAGTTAGGCTTTATGTAACAGTTGGGAGATTGGTTATAGACGAGTTAAATCTTGCCATAGCCAATGCTTTTGATTGAATGCATAAATCAAAACTCCGTCATCACTAAATCATCAACCTGACGATTGAATAACTGGAGTAAACCTTCTGAATGGTTCACCTTCTAGTTTACTAGGTTTATTTGATTGATGCATGGTACAGAGACCTTCTGGCTAACCTAATCCATTTTTGTGTTATGGTTCAATATACATCAAACCTACCGGTTAACTTTCTAGTAAAATGGAAGTAAATTGTTGTAAGGTGGCACTTCCAATAGCTAAACAATATAATGCACGTTGGATCCCTAAATTGAGGAGTACTTTTTATTATTATCTTTCAAAGTTTTAATTAAGTATTTATTTGATTGTTCTAAATTCACAACACAAGCTATTCCATTTCATTTTGTATCCACGACAATCTCACAGTTTCTATTTTAAATCTAGATAGTTAGCTCCTTGTGGGTTCAACCTCAGACTTAAATCCTTTTGGGTTCGACCCCGGACTTATATTTGGGTGTGTGACATAAATCAAATTAGATTAGTGGCCCGGTGTAATTTCTTCATAGAAGAAACTGACTAATTGCCATGGTTCAAATCCATGATGTGGAATGAAGTGCAACAAGTCCTTGTATCTATCCTAACACTGATAGAACTATGCATTTGGTTTTTTCAAAAATTTTTGAATTTGTTTCTTTAGAGTAGTTGTTTTGGGCAATTGAAATTTTGTTTAAAAAAATTCGGATAACATTTGTGCTTAAAAACTTATTGAGTGGGGTTTCTACGAGTTCAACCAATTTTTTGGCTTGTCCTTTAGAGAGAAGGGAAATAATTTCATGCGTGTCATGTCCTCCATGGCATGATTTGTAATGAATGTTCCAACTATTTTCTGAAATTCCTTAATGTGTAGGTAAGGATTTTCTCGTTCTACTCCATGGAATTAAGAAAGTAATTATAACATATCCGGTTTAACTAGGAAGTCATGTGCTTGCATAGGTAGACATATGCATGAGGGGGTGGTGCTTCGGTGAAGTTGGAGATAATCTCTCATTGATCTCGCCGGAGGATCAATAGGGAAATTATTTCCTTCATTTCTCAGAGGGGAGAATTGCATTAGGGGGTTTGGCACTCTCCCGCCCCCTCAGATTGTTAGCATCATCATCCCTAAAATTGTCTCCGGCATCCTCGGATGGTCGTGGTCTATATTCATATTTGGTCTTTGGGCATATCTTACTAGTCTATTTTGATTATCACATCCCCACATGAAAAGATACTAATTATAATTGGAAAAATTATATACAAATATATAAAAATAAGAAACATAGCTCAGCTCGTGATGAGAATGACGGAACTTACCTCCGTTGTCCCCAAATCACCTTCAAATTCAACGCTTAGCCTTCCCCGACAACAGCGCCAAAAATGCTTGCTGGGTTTCTTGACTTCCCAACACAAACCTGAATTGTGTGTCTATAAATGGCTTATAGAGGTTGGTGACTATCACTCTCCTTCAAGTTCAATGTGAGAAGTGGGAAAAATCATGTGTAAATGAACAAAAACATGTGTGTGTGTGTGTGCGCAAAAGTGGTCCCCAAGCGTAGAGAGGCTTGCGATGTTGTATTTTACTTGGAATAAGTATTCCAAGGTCCTCTCCTCAGGGAAGGTGAGGTCAAATGTTTTTGAAAGGTAATTTTTGAAAAAGTGAAAATTGGAAAAATTTTGTGATTTGAAGTTGGGTGAGTTGTGAGTTACGAAATATGCAAGAAATCAAGGTTGACTAGTCCATAGAGGTCATTCCAATGGGAATGTCATATTGACTCATTTCATTCAACCAATGGTGTCTCGGTGTTTGATGGATTCATAGGAAGTGAGGGACTAATGTAGTTGTGATGGGCAAAAGCATACCCCGTGACAAGTCTACAGTGTATCAAAAGCCCACAACTACGTCCGCACTCAACCTAGTCAAAATAAACACTTTACACTACGAGGAAGAATGAAAGAGAGTTAATTTCACATACCCAAGAGGAAATCCCTCTAGAATTAGCCAACTAAAGGCTTAACCATGCATGATAAAAGCAAGAAAAAACATTACGTAGAGAAACATGATAGTGGAATCAAACATAGACTTGTATAAATGTAAAAGAAAGTTTAACTACAAAAGAAATACCATTAATGCCCAAAATGTAATGCTTAAAGGAAATAGGACCCAATTGTGAAAATAATTACAAGAAACTTAGCTAAGCTTGATTACAACTTGAGTAAAAGAGATTAGAGTGCAAGAGGGAAATATTACAAGTAAAATGGAGTTTACTACAATGAAAATGGTGAAGAAAAATGTAAAATCCAACTTTCTCTCTCTAGGAAGAAAGATGATATTTTCATCATTCTCCGTTTCTCTAAGCATGGGTGGCTGACTTGGAGTGATTGGAGAGAGGTTATCTACAAAAACAAGCAAAATTAGTCAAAGCATGGCCATTCCATGCTTTTCCAACCACTATGTCTCTCTTTCCCTTGCATCCTTTCTACCTCATGCTTCCAATCTGAATGTAGGGGTTAAGAGATCATCATGGGGTGTTAGAAATGTCAGGGCATGGTTTAGATGACAACAGGTGGGCCCCCGTAGTTGGTGGAGTCATGTGCAAAAGTTTTTGAGCTTTCTGGGTAACTTCTACTTATAGCTCGTAGGGATTCTATAGGTAGATCACTTTGATGAGTGGGTTTTATACCTACGAATTGAGTACTTTCGGCTTAATGAAATTGTAAGTTTTCAATTATTTTATATTCATCTTTATTTATTTTGTGTGTTTTGATATTATTTTGTAGGAATGATCATTTGGAAGGAGTCATGATCATTTGGGAAGAAACATGGTCAATTTGGAGCCAAAAAGTTGGATTTTTGGAAGAGGACGCTAAAGGGCATTTTAGGCCTGAAAGGGGGGGGGGGTGAGCCTCAGCCCCAAAACTAGTGCCCCAGCGCCAACTTACTATCCAAAACAGCGCCCCTATGCCATTTTGGGCGCCCCCACGCTTGTGTTGGTCTGTGTCGTGAATTTTACCTTTTTTTTTGACCCAGAATTGGACTCAAAAGCTACATATATGCTAGGGCTTGTGTGGGGATTATATACTGAATTTTGGGTGCTGAAAACATCTGAAAAGACCAAGGATTGGATGAAAATTAAAAACAAGAATCGAAGGAATCGACACGAAGAAGATTGGTCTTCAAGGCTAGAGAAGGATTGAAGATTGCACCTAAGTTTGTATTCTTTTCTCTTACTTTTACTTCTTGTTTTTCTAAGATGTTGTTTAATTTTAGAATGATTTTTTTCAATTACATTATGAACTAAATTCTTATTAATATTGCAACGGAACCTAATGTCTAGTTAAATTGATCTACTTTCGTTTCTAGTTCTATTGATCATGAGTTGTTTGTCATATTTTGTGCTTAATATAGGATTGTGTGGCCAACAATTAATTTGATTCCTTAGATGAAATTGGGAGATGAATTCTAGGGATTGATCTGAATATGATGACATGCATCTGGTTAATTCTTCTTAGAATTGAATTGTTGGGTTTGTGTATAACATAGGAATATAGCTATATGTCGTGTATAACTTTTATAAGAGTTTGAACTTAAAGAATCTATTCCAACTTATTTTGCATAGGAATATAATAATTTAATTGGGAGTGATAATTTTATCTATCTATCGGAAGATGTTTGATAAATAACTTTGAGTTCTTAGTTAACAACTTATTTTGATCAATTGACTGAAAAGAGAGTAGAAAGATTTATATGAAGCATTAGGTGAAGTTGTAATCTTGACTTCTTTCATCCGGTAAATTCAAACATTGATTATTTAATTTAGATTTAGTTTTAAAGTAGTGATTTCTTAGTCAATTCCAATTGTTTAAATAAAATTGAATTGATATAAAGTTAGTACTTGGATATTATTAGTAATAACTCTCCGGGGGAACGATACTCTACTTATCACTTTATTACTTGTTGACCGTGTATACTTGCACGTAAATTGTCAATACCAAATTTGGACAACACACTTCCATTAAAGTATGCTACCGATAGCTCATAGGTGACCTACCAGTAAGTTTTTTTCTAGTAGGGTATGCTACCAGTAGCTCATAAGGCTTCTACCGATAGGTCTTGAAGGGAGGCACTTAAGCTGCTTTTCTGTAGGCTCTTCTACTGGTAGATCTTTGATCATCTTTTATCGACAGGTCTTGCATAGCTTCTACCGGTAGCTCTTCCCTTCTCTTGGATGCAATGAAGATGCATAATATACGATATTCCACACTCATTAGTAACACCAACTGATAAGAAAATGTCTTGATCCTCTCAAGTACATCAAAAGGCCCAATATACCTCGGCCATAACTTGCCTATCTTCCCAAACCGAACCATTCTTCTATATGGCATAACCTTCAAGAAGACATGACCACCAACCTCAAACTCTAGAGGTAGCCGCCGCTGATTAGCATAGCACTTCTTTCGATTTTGAGTTGTGAGAAGACGCTTCTGTATTATGGCCACCTTCTCATAGGTATCCCTAATCAAATCTAGACCCGTGGAATGTCCCTCTTCTACCTCCATCCAATAAATTGGAGAATGACACTGTCTCCCACACAAGGCCTCATAAGGCATCATCTATATGCTTGCCTGGTAAAATCCAACTGGTCGTACATATGTGGATGAAAAGTTGTGCTCAACATCAACTGCGTGCCCATGGCTCACTAATAGCTTTCCCAAAACTGAGTTGTAAACCAGGGATTCTGATTTGATACTATAGAAATGGGTACCCCATGCAACTGGACAATCTCTTGAGTGTATAGCCTATAGAATTCCTCTAGTTTTAAGGTTATGTGTACAACCAAAGAGTGAGCAGACATGGTAAACCAATCCACTATAACCCATACTGCATCATGTCCTCAGGTAGACAGTGACAAATGAGTAATGAAATCTATCATTATATGTTCCCATTTTCACTCAGCTACCTCAAAAGGCTAGAGCAACCCTGCAGGTCTCTAGTACTTAGCCTTGACTTGCTAAAAACTCAAACACCTACTCACAAAATCTTCAACATCCTTCGTTATCCCACTCCAGTAGATTGTCTTACAACTTTGAGCTATTGGGATGCATCGCAAAATGAGAGCAATAAAACTGCCGAAGTATCTCCTCCCTCAAATTAGTGGAATGAGGATCAAGAACTCTACCTCTGTACCATAGAATACCATTGGAATGGATAGCCCAACCCTCGTCACCTGACCTAGACTGGATCTTATCCTAAATGGACACTATATCAAAATCTTGTCTCTAAGCCTCAATCACTTAGCTGAATAAAGACGGGGTGGCAATCAAACTGCCCATAATACCCTGAGCCTGATACTGATAGTGCAGTCCAAACTGTCCCACAATCTCAAGTATCTGCCACTCTTGGGAAGCTATGCTAGCTAGGAATCCCCATGACTTCTGGTTGAGAGCATCATCCACTACATTTGCATTACCAGAATGGTAATGCAAACGAAAGTCATAATGTTATAGATACTTCATCCATCGTCACTGTCTCATGTTGAGGTCTTGCTATATGAAAATGTACTTCAAAATCTTGTGATCCGAATACACCTCGAACTGCTCTCTGTATAGATAGTGGCGTAATGCCTTCAATGCATAGATAATAACCGCTAACTCCATGGATCGAATAATTCTTCTCATGGTTCTTAAACTGATGGGAACTATAAGAAACGACCTTACCAGACTGCATCAAGATGCATCCAAGTCACTCCTTGGAGGCATCACAGTAAATTGTGTACCTTTGTCCTTTCTCGGGGACAATCAAGATATGAGTTTAAGTCAACCTCCTTTTCAACTCTTGGAATGCCCTCTCACAAGAGTAAACACATTGAAATCTGACATCCTTTATAGTCAATCTTGTCATAGGTGCTGCTAGGCGGGAGAAGTCATAGATGAATCTCCAGTAATACCTTGCAAATCCCAAGAAATTATGTATCTCAAAGACAGACTTTAGCCTCTCCCAATCCATTATTGTCTCAAACCTTTTGGATTAACTAAAACACCCATAGCGGATACAATGTGGCCTAGAAATTTCAGTTCCTTAGCCAAAACTCATACTTGCCAATTTTTTGCATACAATTGGTGATCTCTCAAATGCCTTGCCAATGCACTAAAATCTTTTGTAAATCTACAATAAAAATCATCATGGCCAAGAAACGACCTGATATCCTTGATGACCTTTGGAGTAGGAAGGTTGGAAATTGCTTCCACCTTGGGTTTGTCTACTTCAATCCCTTTGCTGATACGATGTGCCCGAGCATGATCCCTTGGTTCACCAAGAAGTGGCACTTCTCCCAATTGAGCACCAAGCTCTTTTCCTCACATCTTTCTAGCACTCTCTCCAAATTTTCCAAACACCCCTCGAATGAGTCCCCAAACATGAAAAAATCATCTATAAACACCTCCACAATTTTCTTCACCATATCACTGAAGATTATCATCATGAATCTTTGAAAAGTTTCCGGGGCATTACATAACCCAAATGCATTCGGCGATAGGCAAAAGTACCAAAGGGGCACGTGAAAGTTGTCTTCTCTTTGTCCTCCAAAGCAATCTCAATTTGGTTATAGCCAGAGTAGCCAAGGAAGGGCAAGGGGAAATGATATTTTCTTGTGCCAAGTTGAGTTTTTGATAGTCGATACAAACTCTCCAACCAGTGACCACCCTTATCGGAATTAACTCATTGTCTTCATTTTCTACCACAGTGACCCCCGACTTCTTTGACACTACTTGAGTGGGACTAACCCATTTACTATCGGCAATTGCAAAGATAATGTCCACATCAAGTATTTTGAGCACGTCATCCCTCACCACATCCTTCATGATAGGATTTAGCCTCCTTTGTGGTTGTTGGGACGGTTTGGCGTCATCCTCCAAGTAGATTCAGTGTGTGCAAATGAGGGGGATAATTCCCTTGATATCGGCAATTGTCCAACCAATTTCTCCCTTATGCCTCCTCAACACTTCCAATAATTCTTCTTCTTGCCTCGGCTCTAATGGCAAACTTATCACCACCGGGAATGTTTTGTGCTCTCCGAGATATGCATACTTATGTGTGGAAGGTAGTGGCTTCAACTCCAAGATCGGTGTTTGTAAGGTTGATAGGAAAATTTTCTTCTCTTGTTGTGGAAGTTTTTCAAATGTTGGGACCCAATTTCCTACTCTTTGTATAGTTTTTGGCTCCTTATCATCAACAAACTCTTGTTCCCCCAACTTTGAATCACAAAGTAGTTCCATATGATCTCCCATCAAGGTGTCAATCCTATTGACCTTATGCACTTCCTCATCATCACCCCAGTTGCTTGCACAAGTTTAATACATTGAGATCCCTTGTCATGTTCCCAAAGGCAAGGTTCATTAATCCATTCCTACAATTGATTACAACATTAGATGTAGCAAGGAAAGTTTGACCTAGTATGACAAGAATTGAGAACTAGAATTAGCAACCGAATGAGTATCAAGTACAATAAAACAAAAAAATAAAAAATTTCTACTTTAACTAAAACATCCTCAACTACTCCCCTTGGTGTTCTAACACTTTGATCCACCAATTGAAGAGTGATTGAGATTTTTCTCCTTGTTTCCCTAGTAGAGTCTATACCACCCACTAATAAACATTTATACCTTGAACTATCCCGTTCATTTCTTTTCCAACCCCCAAGGTTCTGTTTTCTAACCCTAGTGTCCCTTTCCATATACATTTTACCATGTATATCATTCACATAATCACATAGCACGTAGTCATATAACACAATGTAAACACATAAGATGAAATGTACAATGCATGCAATGGTCTAAACCTAATGCCTATCAAGTCCTAAGTAATTCGTATACCTATGCTTTGATACCAAGCTGTGATGTCCCTAAAATTGGGGGTCCTTTTTCAACCGTTGATCACCCCTCAACCCGCGGATGTATCCATGCTCGTCGCACGATCCGACATCATGTCAATCATATCCCCTCAATCGGGATCATAACCCACACGTATAACCCATGTTTCTTTAATCATTTAATTCAATGGAGGTCCAATATGCCTCAATATACCTCATTTAATGTCCATTTGTATCATTGGAACGAACGAAAACAAAGCTCAAAAGGTTGGCAAAACAATACTAAATTTTCAGATTTTTGGAAGAGCTACCGATAGGTGTTTGTTAGACCTACCAGTATATGTTCTACCTGTAAGCTATCAGTAGATTTTTCCTACTGGACAGGTATTACTTGTTAGCTACAGGTAGGTTTTGCCTGCTGGATGAGTACCACTTGTTAGCTACCAGTAGGTTTTGCTTGTTGAACAGGTACTACCTGTTAGCTACCGGTAGGTTTTGCCTGCTACCGGTAGATTTTGTCCAGAATTTCATGTTTCATAAGTTTTTCATTTCCAAATTCATCCCAAACCTTCCCAAATCCATCCCAAGCATGTATAATGAAATTTTCTACATTACACACAATGCATACAAGTTCTATTACATGTCATTTACACGATTACATGTCAAAATGAAAATTTAACAAAAGTTTACACCAAACTTGTATTCAAAAACCATAACCTGGCTTTTCTTCACCTAAGAGGCCCCGAATACGAGCCGTCCATCGGAGTATATCCTGCACCTAAAATTTTTCCTGTATAGGGTGAGCCAACGCCCAGTAGAGTATTTCCTACAAGGGCATATGCAATGTTCAACATTTCACACCCATCAACATTCCCAAACAAGAATATACAATTCTATGTCATGCTATGAAATGAGATGATACTCATTCATGCAATTTACCCGAGCCTTTCCTGGCTCCACACACATGCAATGCCAATGTGTATAAAACCAAGCCTTTCTAGCTCCGGCCATTTACCTTCATCCCATGATATGCAATGAGTATCAACACCGGGCTTTCCAAGCCCCCGCCATTTGTGTTACACACACAATGACTACTTAAAATCTCCGGGTCTTTCTTGAGGTGGGTATTTATGGACTTACACCAACAGTCACCCAACCGACACGAAATTCATGGACTTTCACCAATGGTTTTGCATACACCGACACACTTTATAGACTCTTATACCAACGGAAGTGCGTATCCAACAACCAGGTCTCTCATTCGAGGGATAGTCTAGCCCTCCTTGTTACCCCAACCCAAGTCTTTTTCATGCAACCGTGTGACTCAGCCGGATATTCAATCCAACTTCCTCGAGCCCACCCATCATCCACCTACATGATGTTTGATGCTAGCCATGCACCCACACCCATAAAATGCGATGTCTACGTGCATATGCAATGTAATGCATTATTTCTATTTCAGCATCATGCCCACATGTATTGAATGCCACAGGAGCAAAATTAACTACATTAAAACAAATTCCAAGGCAATTTATATCCGAAGCGTATAATTACCAAACTTTCTCATAATACTATATATCAATGAACATATATCCACATTTCATTTTCAACAATAATTCACAAGCATGTTATTACATGACATATGCTAATCACATACTTAATTCTCAAGGCTTCCAATAAACACATAACATGCCCACATAACCCCCAATTCCATGGATCACATTGAGTATAATTCACAACCCATTTCAAGGTAAAATTTTATTTTACCCAATTTCAATACCCATTTCATCAATTTCCACAACATAAGTAATGATAAAATCTATTTATCAACATACCCATTACATACTACACCCTAGGTTGTAAATAAACCCGAGTAGAAAGGAACCTTACCTCTTAAAGCTTGAAGAATGACCATAGGAAGTCCCCAATAACTCGCTCCTAGCTCAAATCTTCTCCTCCCAAAAATCCCATTTTTCAACCTTCGGTGAAAATTCTCATTTTTGATGCGTAGGCGTAGCCCTTGATGAGGAGATCAACTTTTCCTCTTGGCCTGAGTGAATTCGAAGCCCGTGGAGTCGTAGATCGTAGAGAGAAGTGGAGAGCTCCTTCTTTTTCCCTCTCTTCCCCTCTCACGTTAACCGGATAAAGAAAATGTGGAAGAAATCAGATTTCTCCCCCTTTTTATACCCTTTATTTACTTGGCTCACATGCATTATGCCATGCAGCCTCTTTTTTTCGGGTCCGTTTTCGTCCCGAAATGATTTAATTTTGACCCGGTTCAAGTTCAAAATATTTTTATTTGAACTTGTCTTAAATTGTTTTCCAAATCTTAAAATTTTATCAAAAATCTCATTTTTAGGTCACCTGAGACTCGATCGCCTCGTAAAATGCAAAAAATCTAACTATCTCAAAATTTGATGAAATTTGACATGGTAACTAGATTTTGCGAGACAAATCCAACGGTGAGCTCTATTTCGTCATCTGAAATCTAGAAAAATTTAAATTTTCAACCCATACTGTAGCAGCAAAATTACCGTTTTGCCCTTGTTTACAAAAGTTTAAATTTATCGGGTTTTACATGAACGAGAGAGATTTGATGTGTATATTAATGCTAGTCAACCTACATATATGAGATAGTATGTTATGAATTGGGGTTTTTAAAAATGTTTCTATTCTACTATTTTATACCGTAAGCTTGATATCATTATTAAACGTCATTGTTTTACTTCAAATTTTATGCATTTACTTTGCAAACTATGACTTACCTGTTTTTATGTTTTCTAAAACTTGTGTGAGTTTGAGAAGGTTTTCATCCTAGGCTTGTTTACTCATCCTATGATATAAATATTCTTCAAATTTTGGACTTAAGAAGGATATCACACTAGATGAGCAAGCTGATTTCGATGGTGATGTTGATCAGGATGGAGATCCAAATTTTAAGGCTTAGAGATGCTTCTCTCTAGTTTAATTTTATGAGATTTAGTTATGAGGCAATGTTATAAATATTTCTTATTTAGTTAGCTGCGAGATACTATTTTGGTTTTGGGATGTAAGTTTGAGAAGTTATTTTTGGTTTGTTTTTTTGAAATTGGTTTAGTTATTTATTGAATAAATGGATGGTTTTATCATTTAATGATTACTTTAGTATGTTCTCTTGGTTTGGATGATTCATAGTTAGTTAATGCCTCTATTATGGATTTTGGGGAATTGCAATAGGACTTACTCCTTCTTCTTTCTTCTCACTCTTAACTTCTCTACTAGAAGTTCCTCTTTGGGGGGGGGGGGGGGGGGAGGAATGTAAGCCAACAAAAGCTATAAAATTATCTTCATCATCTTGAGAAGAATAGTCCTCACTCAAAGTGGACTCACTATCACTATCACTCCACTTGGCTTTCATTGCCCTCCTCCTATCCTTGGTCAAAAATGTTATAACTTTAGAATTGATCACCCAAGTGCAGGTTGTGTGAAGTAATAAATACTCAGGACTTCGAGTTCGAATCATAGGTAATTGGTGAAAACGTGAAATGCAATAAAAATAAAAGAAAATTTTCTTTGAAGGATTTGATTGAATTGGTTTTGAGCAAACAATAATTAGTTTAAAACAATAATTTAAGATACTAAAGAATCAGGGATCCCCTTTCAACTCCAAACAATATTTATTCCTGATTCTATTTTCTAATTCCATTAAGAATCAACTAAGGAGTGATCTTAATCGAAAGATTTAGTAGTGATAATATTAAAAGCAAATTCAAAAATATAATAGATAAAATATTTGGATAAAAACTAGTATTTAATTATAGATCACAATCATTCACTATATCTAGAGTGGACGAATCAAAATCTCCAACAAATAAAATATATTTTTATAACACCAAATAAATAAATTATTATTCATAAAAATCCTAATTAATTGATATGACAATTCAAAATCATTTATTTGACTTGTACAGATTTTAAAGCATTCAATGCATGTGGGCGACATAAGAGATTTTACAAAACAAAAATTTTACTAAAATATTGTAATCAATCAATAAGAAAAATAATGTATTAAAGAATAATGGATCAAAAATAAATACCATGATATGTTCAAAGATCACCCTAACTTTAGTTGGGGATTTAGTAATCCATATATATAAAAAAAAATAAAGAAAGATGTAGAAAATGGGATCTAGAATTATCCACCTCTCAAATGAAAGAGTCTAAATTTATACTAAGGAAACTAGGGTTGGCCTTGAACAAGTTCTTCTCAAAATAGGAGTACATTTAGGTCAAAACTCGTGCATCAAATCATAGGGCACATCTTGGTGCGGGTACCATAGTTGTCCAAACTTCAAGCTCAATTTTCGCATAGTTAGAGGCGGCCAATTCACAAAATTTTCATGTAACACACTTTTAAAGATCTTGAAGTTTTCTTTCCAATTCCGGCAAACTCAGGTCAATCGAACATTAGAATAAAACGTTGTGACCAAAATACTGAAGATATGCCAAAACCTTATCTTCTAGAAAACTTTATTAATCTAACTCTAAATGAGTTCCCTACTAATTTGGACTCCCATAAGGATTAAATTGATGTTTTGTCTTCAAATCTTCATGTTTTAAACTTGACCAGTCAATCATTATCAAATGTCCACTTATAATTATGACCATTTTTCTAGTGTTTGTTTCACTTATATTGTCCATTATTACTTTAAATTAACCAAATTACTTACAAAATAAATCAAACAATTAGAAAAAAGAGTATCAAACTTGAAAATAAAGGAATTTGATACATTTTATCACAAATAATATGCAATTAACAATCATTAAATAAAATAAAATAGAAATTTAATAAAAAAATATATATAATAAATAGCATTTTTGATGATTAATCACACCCCCAACCTGAATATTACTAGACCCCAGTAATATACGAATCCAAAAATCTAAACACGTAAAACAAAAACCCTAATAAAATAAAATAAAAATCCACTTTTATTGGAATTAAAATTTTATTTAGCATATGAAACAAGTCTTTAAACCCTTAGATTACCTCTAGGGGACGAGTATAGTCTCATGAAGGTATTCAAGAAAGAAGCCTACAAAATTTATTCAATTTATTAATTACCTCAATTATACATATAACTTAAACTAAACATTAAACTAGGAAAACATCCACTTGTAACCCAAATAAGTCGACACAAAGCCAAATCATAGAACTAAATAATATATTGTAATATTCAAATATTAAATTCCCATTCAAAACTCATGTGATGTGAAAATACCATGTAAGATTATAAATTTAGTCAATAATTCTTCACCTCTGTAACCATTAACAACTATTTTTGATGCAAACATTACCAGTGTACACACTTAGCAAAAAATTCATTATTATAGTGATTATTCACACTCCATAGTACCGTACGTGAGCAGAATTAATGAAAATCAAAACAACAATTGACTCGCTTACATCCATATCAAATGACCATTATTTCAATGAAAGAACTTAGCATAATCCTTATTCCCATAAGTCATGCATCAGCCAACCTACTCTTGAGGTCAAATAGGTATTTATGGTTATAGTGAGCCATTGGGATAAAGGTGTCATAAATGAAGGATATTGAAGAATTCAAAAAGTTATCCTGATAGAACATTACTTTTCCCAACCATCTTCTTCAATTGTTTTTCCTTTTCCATCATTTAGAAGCTTACTTTAATAACATAATCTCATACTCATCCACTTCTTTTTTCTTAAATACATTTTTTTCTCTCTTTTCCTTTCTCAATAACAACAATGCCTTCCATTTTTCCTCTTCCTTTTTTTTTTGGGCAATCTCAACAATATGCATATATACTCTTTTTATAGCATAAGCATGAGAACTTCTCCTCTTTCTCCATTTTTCCTTCCTAGTTTTTCAAAAGCCACTATCACTCCCTTATAAAATGCTATCAAATCAATCCCCAGATAGCTAAGGTAGGATAAAATACTTTATATTTCTGGCTTGGTTATTATATATGACTTAAGAATCAAAATTATTCCAAAAAGGCTCAATCACAAGCATCTTTAGACTTTATTAAATTAAGCATGGCTAATAATAATCGAAGAGAATAAGATGTGATTCAGAATGCTAGACCTTTGAGAGAAAATTTGAATTTTACACGTATTAGTGTCTCATCATGTTTTTTTTCCATAAATGCTCCAAAATTTAATATCAAACTAGGGACAATACATATTTTACCACAATTTCTTGGTCTCGAGTCTGAAAATCCTTATTTGCTTATGAAGAGAATTCGAGGAAGTATGTGGTTCAATAAAAGATAATTTTGAAACGACCCTATGGAAACTTTTTTCTTTTTCTTTGAAGGATAAAGCTAAAAAGTGGCTAAATTTTTTGAATGCTGAATCTATTCCAAGTTGGCAAGTCTTACAAACTGAATTTGAAAAAAAAAAAATTCCCCATACATGAATTTTTGTGTAAAAGAGGGAGAAACTTTTTATCAAATTTAGAAGAGATTTAAAGATCTTTTCCAAGCTTGCCCACATCATGCATTCGAGAGTTGGACCCTAATTGGTTTCTTTAAACCCCCACATGTTTATAGTAATATAATGATACAAATTGGTTGTTAATTTAATATATGTGATGGCATAGGAATGAACCGTATAGGTTATAACCGTAGAAAATGTTAATAGTATAGAATCGGGTAAATATTTAGTTCAAACTTAGTTTTGACTTGTAAATATATGAAACCATTTGCAATAGAACTTATACCAATTATGTTTGATGTACAAATGCATGTTGTAAAAGTTTGGGTTGATTTTGGAAGGGTTTGGAATGGATTTGAAATGAAAAACAGAGGAAGAGGGCAAAACTGGACATACCGTACCAGTACTATGTACCGGTACATTGTTGTCCAGAGGGCATACCGTACCGGTACTGCATATCGGTACACTCTGAAAGTTTCAGACATTTTAAGTCGCAATTTGGGGTCCATTTTTCACCCTATAAATACATAATGACGCCTCCATTAGCTCCATTTCAACCTTTCTAACCCTAGAAAACCTTAGAGAGGAAGAAAGGAAGAGAAAAACACAAGATCAAAGGGGATTTCCACTTCAAGAAGATCAAATCCCTAGTTTTTCAAGAACACCAAGGTAGGAGTTTCCTTCCATTCTTGTCAATTGAGGCTAGGGCATGTATGTATATGTATGTTTTCACTCTTAATCATATGTATATGCTATGAAATCATGATTCTTTGAGATTTTTACAATCATTACCATGTTTTAAACAAAGTTATGGTTATATAACCATGAGATTTATTTTCTTGTCATAAAACCCTAGTTTTCAAAAGAGATGGATTTTTCTCTTGATTCTTCCTTTATTTTTGATTTAAAAACCCTAGTACTTTGTGTTGAGTAATAAAATGGTATTTGTGATGATCTTTTGCTTAATTTCTTAAATTATTCTATTGCATTGAGTCATTAACTCAAAATATTTTTGAAAGTGATCGTAATAAAAAGAGTCACATACATTGTTAGAGTCTATAAATAATGTTGAGTATATTGTAGATATGTCCACTGTTTGAAAATGGATTCCAAAATTTTTAGAAATAGTATTCAATAGAATAAAATCTGTTGAGTCCAGTGTTGTGGCTTCCAAGCCAGAGTTTAAACCTCTTCCGACTGACTTAAATATATCTTCTTGGGATATGATGAAACTTATCTTGTGGTGATATCTTCAAATTTGTCAAAATTTTAGTAAAGTCAGTTGATAAAAATCATAAAAAATAATCAAAGTGCAATTGATTGGACAGTAACTGATATTAAGGGAAAAAGTCATCTTCTCTATACTCATTGTATATACTTTGAAGAAGACTCTAAACTCTCCCAACAGTCACAACGTAGGTTAAATCCACATCTCAATGAAGTTGTTCGGGCTGAAATGCTAAAACTATTAGATGTTAGCATTATATACCCCATATCTGATAGTAGATAGGTCAACCCTACACAAGTAGTACCCCAAAAGTCTAGTATCACGATAGTAAGGAACCAAGAATATGAATTGGTCCCTATGCATACAATCATCAGTTGGTGCATGTGTGTTGACAATTGAAAACTAAATTATCTTTCCTAAAAAGACCATTTTTCTCTACCTTTCCTAAACTAAGTTCTATAAAGAATAGCTGGACATAAATTTTATTTTATTTTTTTGAATGGGTACTCCGACTACAACCAAATTGAAATAGCAATTGTTGATCAAGAAAAAACTACTTTTACGTGTCCTTTTGACACTTTTGCTTATCAAAGAATGTCATTTGGATTTTGTAATGCTCCAGCTACTTTTTGGCATTGTATGTTGAGTATTTTCAGTGATATGGTAGAGCAATTTTTAGAAATTTTTATGGATGATTTTTCTGTGTATAATGATTCATTTGGATTGGGTCTATAAAATCTTAAGATGGTCCTTACTCAATGTGAGAAGACAAACCTTGTTTTGAATTGAAAAAAACATCATTTCATGGTTACTTAAGGTATTATTTTAGGTCATGTCATTTCTATTGACGCAATTGAAGTTGATAAATTAAAAATTTATTTGATAGTCAATCTCCCTCCACCAAAGACTATAAAAGAAGTTCATTCCTTCCTATGTCATGCAGGATTCTATAGAAAATTCATTAAAGATTTTAGTCTAATATTTAGACCAATATGTAATCTTCTATGTCATGATGTACCATTTGATTGGAATAAATCATATCAATTAGCATTTGATAAACTTAAGAGTATGCTTATTTCTATACCAATTATGCAATCTTCTGATTGGTCCTTACTTTTTTGATGGGATGCTAGTGATTATGTTGTATGAGCGGTCTTATGACATAGGAAAGATAAGTGACTCTATGTGATTTACTATGCAAGTAAAACTTTAAATGATACACAAATTAATTATTCTACCACATAAAAAGAATTGTTTGTTGTAG
>CAUOFW020006386.1:0-24158 GCA_963454935.2 Ilex paraguariensis
CTAAATCCTCAATACTAACCTGAATGCCTGTTTTTGTTCAATGTGAAGATCTGGAAAATCAAGGACAACTGGATTGGTTAAGACGTTACATGATTATTGGAGGAATAGCACGAGGATCCTTTACCTCATGAGATTCTCATATAGAATATACATCGCGATCTCAAAGCTATCTATATATTATTGGATGGAGATATGAATGCAAAAATTTCGAATTTTGGCATGGCAAGGCTTTTTGGTAGTGACCAATCTCAAGGAAATACAAATAAAATCGTCGGGACATAGTAAGCTTGTCTGATAACAATAGCAATGAAAAATCTTTAAATTCATATAACAAATAATTACATATGAACTTATGGAGGCGTTTCAGAATTCATTTTACGGTCTTCTACTCTTAACTTTTATGATGATATTTGCCTACAGTGGTTACATGGCACCAGAGTACGCAATGCACGACCAATTCTTCGTGAAGTCTGATGTGTTAGTTTCGGTGTCTTAGTCTTGAAAATTTTAACTGGCAATTTTTAGCTATGTAAGTGCAACCATAAATTTATAAATTTGTAAATTTGTAATAGCCTCATCAATTTATCATATCCAAAATGATGAAATATCACAAATCTTCGCAATCCATTGGATGAATATTGTTTTACCGGCTTGGAAACAATGGAGAGATGGCACACCCTTGGAACTGATGGATCTAAGTCTGGGAGATTTTTATAACATAAGTGAAGTGAGTAAATGCATTCATATCGGATTATTATGCATTCAGGAAGATATGGAAGACAGGCCTACCATGGCATCAATAATTCTCATGCTCAACAGTAACTCAGTCACCATGCCAGTGCCTCACCAACCTGCATTCTATCTCCGTAGCAAAACAGGTTCAAGCATTCCAAAAGATCTTGATTTCGATCAATCTACAACCAAGTCAATTCCATTGTCTGTTAATGAAACATCGATTACTGAACTCTATCCCCGATAGAGTGAGTATGAAAGCTAGAGAATAAGCTTGTGGTGAGATGAACCACAGAAGAAAACAAGCAAGTCGTTGCCATTCTCTCTCTCTCAAGTATTTGCTAAAAAAATAAGTGTTGTTGAAGTTTTTAGTAATAGAGTACCAGCATCAGTACAAACATGTGGCAGGGTCTGTGTTTCAAAATTCACTATGCTTAAATTATACCCTGTATCAAAGAAAGTAATTTTCGCAACCTTAAAGATACTATTTATATATCATAGCAGGGGTGTCAATTTTAAACCCACACATGTTAACACACACAAACCGAACACGAAATTAAATGGATCGATAAGAAAAATTGGGTCAACATGTTTAAACTTGAAAAAATGTGTCGATTTTGACAGGGTTAACCCATACATTTTAAATTCGTACATTGCTTCAAGAGTTTATTTCAGGGACGACTCAATCAAGTCAATTAAAAAATAAGTCTGATTCAGTTATTGAATTATAACCTCGATAGTATTGCAAGTTACCGATTATATTTATCAGTATGGTGACAATTGTTTTGGTTGTATGATTTGTATCGGAGATTTGTTGGTGTTCCAAAACATTTGTCTTCCTACGTCTTATTCTTTTTGCTAGACTGTATCAAACACTTCGAGAATTCTATCTTGTATGTATCCTCTTACCATTTTCTCCCTAATTTCTCTTGTTTTCTGAGCAACCAAACACAACCATACGGACACAATGTACGAATTGTTGGAGTGACTACTGTTGTTGAATCCTAAAACACATAAAATCGTTTCATAGACTCATCATCAACGGGAACCTTATGTATTGATGAGTACAACCTTTCTAATTACAAAGTATCATAATCGATACAAGTTGGGGTGTCTATGGGGCAGGTTATCCATGGTCCCGTTATTCTATGCAAAAAAAAAAAAAATTGGCCAAAACTCGATAGGTCTGATAGTTTGTCCGCTTGAGCCCAATATCTTTAAAAAGAGGGCTTGAGTTTGCCCCCAAACTCATTATTTGGCCCGAAGCCTGACACAAATAGCCCGCCAGAAAAACCCGGCCCAAGAGACCATCCGCCCAACCTTCCTTTGAAAAAATGTTACATTTTTAGACCATTAAATTTAAAATTTTGAACTAAGTCTCCCAATATCAGAATTTGAAGTTTTAAAATTTTAGATACTATAAATAATATATTATTTTCTTTTCCATATATTAAGCATACAACTTTTAAAGGATAGAGTAATGCAAGTGATAAATAAGTAAATAGGTGTCAACTTAGTTGGAATGCATTTATTCTATTGGATATAGTTCATCTCCTATTAAAAAATAAAATTATCCATGTATTAAACACACAAGTTTTAAATAATAGAGTAATACAAATGATAAATAAGTGCATAGGTGTCATCTTAGTTGAGATGTATTTATTCTATTGGATGTAGTTCATCCTCTAATCAAAAATAAAATTATTCATTATTTTGTCTTTATCTATTTTGACTCTACTTTTGATTCAAAAATATAATTTTCAAAAATATTAAGTTACAAAAATATTAATTATTTTTAAATAAAGTTGTATATAAAAAAACTATCGAGCAGGCCCGCCTAGCAAACCCGCCTAATTGGTTTACAGGTTAGGCTGCGAGTAGCCTACCCTTACCCAAAGCTTGATTTGGCTGACTCAATAACTCACTTGAATAAAGATTTAAGGTTACACCATCCAAGGCCGCCCCGAAAAAAATTTCACGGGCCTAAGCCAGGCCCATGGACACCCTAAGTACAAGCATGACTTTGGCTCTGTGTTTCAAAGTTTGTTTGATCTAATTGTAAAATTGGTTGAAACCTTTCAACTTTGTAGTGTTAGTCATGACCCACCTTTTTTTCTTGCATGGTCACCTATTACTACTCAATGTGATGATTCCCTTTCATTCCTCCTAAAATCTTTGAACCATTTTTAAACTTGCACAAAGTTTTTTGACACTAAAATGACGAACAAAACGATAACATTCTTAAATAAAAAATGTTACGAGTATATAAAAGTCCCTCCTACAACAAGGCCTGAGAGGTAAGTTGGTAGGCATATTTACTCCCATGTTTGAAGAGATAAATATCCATACTCGAATTCGTGACATAGTGATTGAATAGATGAGCAATTGTTCCACTACAAATCCAAATAGATGAGCAATTGTTCCACTACAAATCCAACATGTAACCACAAGTTTCTAAAACTGAGTTTCTTTATTGCTCCAACTCAAAGTAAAACCAGGTTTCGTTGCAGTCCTTTTAAGGTCCATGTTAAGTTAGGATTCTAAGATTTTTGGGTGCACATAGGAGGATATTGCTAAATTTCAAATTGACTTGGTCAACAACAATTAAAGATTGGATTGAATTCTATAATCACCAGTTGTTTTTAAAAATGATCCACTGCTGCCTTCAAGGATTTCTCTCTCTATGTTGCCGGGGACGACATGATATTTTTTTAGAATTTACATCTCTTTCAATACATTTTACTTCAATTTCTGTCGGCGGCAAATTTGGATGTTGTTGCAAAAGCTTTTGCCCTCAAGTTGATGCTGGTTTATTTAGTTAATAAACAGAAAGAGCAACTTATCCCCTCACCACCAACAACTAGGGTGGTCTAGTGGAATACCGACATTATTCCTCACCTTGAGATTAAGAGTTTAAGTCTTGAAATTCTCATTGGGGCTTGGTGGTTGACCGCTATGCTAGCCTAACTAGGTTTGATCTCAAGAGGTGCTTCAGGTACGGTCAGAAGTCTTATGATCCCACCGATGAGGGCTTATCGAGGTGGTCGCTGGGCTCTCTTCCTTACCCCCACCCTTTTTTTATTTATCAAAAAAAAAAAAAAACTAATCTCCTCACTGGCTGGTTAACCCTCCGGAGAAGCTAAGAAGACTCGTACAAAATGAAGCAACAGAGGGTATTGGTTGAAATATTGTTTTGTCCTCATTTTTTTGGCTGTTTGTTGTTGTTGTTGCTTTTTTTTTTTTTTTCTTTTTGTTGTTGTTTGATGTATCTTTGTTTCTTGAGAGACCAAAAAAATTAAATAGCATGAGTTCGAAACTTGAAAATTTCTTGGAACCAGACATCCCATATGAATACTCTTGGTCTGAATGGTCTGTTGTAGACCAAATTGGGAAAATGACTGATCGAGATACGCGCGTAGAGCCCACTTTTAATCTAAAAGTTACATTGCATTAGGTTTCCAAACTAGTGTCCGACCCATCATCTCCACCAATATCTTTCTTCAGCCTTTACTCTCTCCCACTCATTCTTTTATAAGTTAGTAAAAATATTGTAGAAATTATTGGATTATAAAATTTGATATTTAAAAATTTTTAAATAATGGTGGTTAGAGGAAATTTATAGTTATTTAGGGTAGTTATTAGAGGTATTTGGTAGAATGTGATTGGAGAATGGAAAATTTGGTAATACTTTTTTAAGTAAAAAAGTTATTTTTGTCAAAAAAAATAAAATAAAAGCATGTTTATTACTTCTTTATACTATCAATCTAAATTGATTTTAATATCCATAATACAATTTTACACATATATGTGTATGTACGTATACTATTACTTATGTGATTAATGTTTAAGGAATGGAGTAAGGCCCAATAAGAAAATTATCAAAAAAAAAACTAAAGTATAAAATTCAAATTTCAAAAAATAAATAAAATAACTTTTATTTTTTGTGGTTGAGAGCTTTTAAATTTTACTTTAAATTTAATCCAACAACTAATATTAATATCCCAAATTTAATAAGAAAAATAGGTCTCAAGAAGTGTATTTTATGTGACTTTTTAAAACTACATTTAAAACTTATGATTTCTCATAAACACTATTAAAAAAAATAGTGTTTAAAACCGCCACACCACCACCACCACTACCACCGCCCCACCACTATCACCGCCACCCCCCACCGCCCCACCACTATCACCATTATCACCACCGCCGCCACCTCAACCATTGCATCTGCCACCCCACTACCACCTTTGCCATAACAAGCACCACTACCACCATTGTTGGCGCCACCCCACCACCACCACCACCCCCACCCCCACCCCCACCGTCCCACTATCACCACCACCATCGTTGTCGCCACCCTACCACCACCGCCACTGTCCCTCCATCACCCCTATTATCACCACCCCCCACGACCATCACCATTATTGCCACCGTCACCACCCCACTAACACCACCAACGCCACCCACCACCAATTGCTATCACCGTCGTACATCACTATCACACACCACAATCATTATCTCATTCTTATATTTATTACCATTACCACTATCATCTCACTGCCACCATCGTCCACCGTGAGCACCCATCACCATATTGTTGCCCACCGCCACTCACTACCACAACGCACCACCACCCGTTGTTGCCCACCATCGCCGCCAATTACTCTCACCCACCCCACCCCCACCAAACCTCCTACCACTATCCGTCATCGCTCACCACTGCTATCACTCATCCCCACCATACATATCACTACCACCACCATCGTCATTCTCTCCCACTCATCACACTGTCGCCTAAAAGCACTCCTTATTGCCCACCACCACCATCACCACAACCCACCATTGTCAACCACAATTATCGTCGCTCACCACCACCACCGTCGTCACCTATGACTGACACTACCACCAACATCACCAAAAACTTACAATCACCATTACCGTTGTCACTGACAACTGCCACCACTATAACGGTCATCGCCACTCATCACAACTATCGTCCTCTCTCACCACTATCACTACCACCGTTCACCTCCATTATAATTGGTGTTAAATTCCTTTTTTATCTTATATGCTTGTGATTTAATTTTGTATGTGAATATAATATGTTAATTATTAACTATTTTTTTATTACTCTGTGTTTTCATGTACGAATAATAAATAATATAACTATAAAGTACAAACTCTAATTCGAAAAACAAAGAACTTAAAAAGTAAAAAAAAATACATTAAAAACCATTACCAAATAATACCTTACATATTAATTGCATGTAGAATATTTTTGTATAAAATATAACTGATATGTCATGAGGTTGAATCGTTATTGTCATATTTTGAGAAGATCCTTCTCCCTTCTTCGTCACGATTGGACTTTGTAGACGTATTAATTTACTTCTCAGGCATAGCTACCTGGCCTATGCCTTATTTAATCTGGCAGGTTGCTGAAGCAATGTAAAAAAATAATGAGTGAGAATGTGCATGAAGTTAACCCTTTTCTCACTGGAGTTAATCAAAATTGACTGTTTCCGTTGAGTCTTCTTTACACAACTGTAAATAATGTGAGCTTTACCCATACTGTTATTTAATTTTTTTATAATAAATTAAAGCACATGGGTTGCGAGTGTTTCGGACATGAGAATGAAGTGCGTCCATCGATGCAGATCTTTGTCTGTGATCAATTTCATCGTTTTATGTATCGAAAATAAAGTTTTATTAATCAAATAGAGGTTAAGTCTATTATTTACAACTCACATGAGGTGACAACGATCTATGAATTTATACACATAAGCCCATGGCAGTAGCTTTTGTAACTCGCATGCTTAAATTTATAACAAAAAATTGAACGATATTTTGCGCAATGTTTACATTGCTACTAATTCATAATATTGTGGGTGAAAATTAAAATTTTTAATATTTGCAGATACAAATGAAAAATTAAAATATCCTTCAAGGTACAAAATTACATCAGCCCAAAATAAAAAGAAAAAAAAGCCCTTATGAACTGGGGATGACGCTCGATTAGATCATCTCATTCATATTTTTATTATGTCATATCGAATTTGTGGTCAAAATAATTAATCCTGACATAATCCATTTAATTATTTGTATTATATTAAGTGACACGAACACAACTAATTTATAATATGAATATATATAGATCATTTTCGGGTCACAGGTGAACTCGTGACAGCTAGCACCAAAACCCATCCACTCAAAGGCATCTCAAGTCCCAACCTTTTTTCCTCTCCTTCCAGAAACCTTTCTCAAACTCATTAAATTACTTATGAACGCAACCGAAACCCGAAAAAACTAAGGGTATATTTGGTTTATATCTCAAAAAATAGTATCTGAAAATTATTTTTGAGAAAAATTTTAATAAAGTATTTTTAAAAAATTTTATATTGTAAAACCTGTTTTGTTATATATTTTTGAAAATAATTTTAAAGAACAAAAATTATAAAATTTATTTGGATAATAAAATTATAAAATTTGTTTCAACTCTCTATCTCACTCTCTTTCACGGTGCATCAAGACCACAAAGCACAAAACCAAATGGGAAACCCACAACCACCAAAAACCTGTGCATCAAGACCTAGAACCACCACCGAAATCCACAACCACCCAAAACACACAACGACCACCAAAATCCACCACTATCACCAAAATCCACAAAAAAACATTGAACCCAAATCTCGAAAAAAAAGCCTTGTCTTCGTCTTCGTTAAAGAGAGAGAGAGAGGAGATGAAGATCTTTGTCTTTGTCTTCGTCTTCGCTAGAGATATGTCTTCGTCGGAGATCTCTATCTTCATTGCAAAGAGAGAGGAGATAGAGAAAACAGGCAGTGAAGAGCTTTTATACTTAAAAGAAAAAAAAATTATTTTGCTGCTAAGAAAGTTTGATTGGTGGACCTCATTAACGTGAAGGAGTTGTTTCCCTTGCTTTCATTTTGTCTTAGAAAACAGTGAAAATATCATTTTGTTGTTCTCTTAAATCACATCTCAATTTTCAAAATTTTCAAAAAATTAGAGAACAAAAAAGTTAAATAAACAGGTTTTATATGCTTTTAAAATTTTGAAAACAAAAAACAGTTTTCGAAACTAAAATTTCATAATTCAAGACCATAGAGCAAGAAAATCTTTAGCAGTTATTTCATGATGTGTCAAGTTCAAACCCTTTCCACATCCTTTATGCTCTGTTTTGTAGGAATGATGAAGAATAAGAGGGATGAAAAGTATGAATGATACAATTTCTATCATCCGATGAAGGAAAATAGGAATGATACATTTTCTTTTCTTTGGGTTTATTAGAAGGCATGGAAAGTAAAAATGATTAATTTTGTTGTATTTAGTATTGATAAAAAAAAATAGAAGGATAGAAACAATATACATATATAATTTACTATTTTATTCTTATATGAAATTAGTGTATATATTATATATCATGTTACTATAGTATATGTGTCACGTATTTTAACAAACACAAATTATATAAAAATACATCTATTTTTTTTTATTTTGATTTTTAAATTAAAATTTTAAGTCTAAAGAAACAATTGCTGTTTATTAACTAACTGCCCCGTTCTACTTGGTGAAATTGCGTCACAACGAAGGTGTGTGTACCTTTTGATAGTTCCAAAACGGATTCCATGTTCATATATACACGGGTCGGGTGCACTTCAACTCTTTAGATGTTTAATGGAAATAAGTAATTAGTTAAAGGTTAAAAACATAAGTAATATATTTTTATCCAACGTGAATATTATTTTTCTTTCTTTTTTGTCTAATTTTAGAGGGATTGATTTTGTTGAGTTGGAAGAAAAGTTCATTCATCCACTTTTTCATCTTTGTTATTTTTTTTTCATACTAAACATGATATTTTATCTATCTCTCTAACATTGTATTCTTCAAGTCACCGTGGTCAACCATTGAACTTGAGGGAGTAGTCGGCGTAAATCTAAACACCCTATAACAAAAAAAATCTACCTTAAGTACTATTTTACCCTTATAAATAAGTTTAAATACCACATTATCTTTCTATAGTTAAATATTTAAATTACAATCATATCCTTATGTATTTAAAACTTTAAATTACTTTCTAACATCTCTTTTAATTCTCTATTATTTTTGTATAAATATCAATATCTATAAAAAAAATTTAATTGACTACGTTTTCCTTAAAAAATATATGTTAATTATTATATTTTTCAATTTTGTTTTGGGGGGTGGAGGAGGGAAGTATTATAGTTTTTAATAAAGTGTTCAAAAACTTCATCAATAGATCTTTAATCTTTTCAAATATATAGATAATATTATGTCTATATATATGTGTATTTTTTTTCATCTATACTATTAATAAAGAATAAAAATTTTGTATTAGCATGAAAAACTTTTTATTCAATATTTTATTCTTTTAAACAATTTCAAATACTACACTATCATTTCGTAGTTGAATATCTAAATTAACATAATATACTTACGTGTTTAAATCTCCAAATTACCTCAAATATCTCTTTTAATTCTCTATTTACTATGTATAAATATCAGTTTACATGAAACATTTTAATTAACTACATTGTCCTTAAAAAATGTATGAATCACTATAGTTTTCAATAAAACGTTAAAAAATCTTCAAGAAATTTATCAATCTAATATTACTTATTTTAAATATAAAGATAATATTATACTTACATATGTGTATTTTTCTCATCCAAAATTTCAACAATTCCATTTACATGATAAAAAAATAATCTTTTACATAGTTTTTTTTAAAAATAATTTCTTTTAAATTAATATAATTCTTCAATCACAATATATATTTTAGAGTTAATAGTACTTTTAGTCACTGAAATATAAATATTTTATCAGTTTGGTCTTCGTTGCATCAATTTTATCAATTTGATCATTAAAGTATTTAGTTAATGTTTAAATGATCCATATACAAATAGTCTGTTAAGTTTTGGAAAGAAGTGATCACATGTTGGTCGCATGATACTATTTGACGGAATGACACTTCTGTCAAAAAACTTAATGGATTATCTAGTTAGAGACCAATTTAAATAATAAAATTTATATATTGAGGACTAACCTGATAAAAAAATATATATTTTAGAAACCAAAAGTATTATTAATCGTTTATTTTATCCCTATTAACCTAACTAATTTTTAATTATAGTAAGCATTAATTAGAATATTGATAATTATTTTTATTTTAGTCAATCAATTATAAGATGAAACCTAATCAAACGAATTTTAAATGAATTATTTTTATGTTTTTTTTTATAATTAGAACAACATATTGCAGGGAATAGATATTATTTTTTTAAATTCTATAGTATAATATGAGCAATAAAAATATAATTTTGAAAATTAAGATAATATTTAATATAGGCACACATATACCTAATACTTTTTATTAATATTTTGTATACGAAAATTATAAACGTACGACGCACGTGATGCATTACTAATATCAATAAATCCCAGTCCCTCGACACAAAAAAACAACTTCATCCTACTAGACCAAAAGGGGCATCTTTACCAATTTGGTCATCACTTCATATTTATCTTTTTGTCTTCATATGTTGGAAGTATCATTTGACTTAACTCCAAAATATGTCCCTACATGATCTCTAATTAGTTTTTCAGTATTATTGTGCTTTTCTATGGCCCTACTTGCCTTGTCTCTAAGAACTTGCAAGTCTTCACACCCTTCAATATTTCACATTAAGAATTTAAGCATAGTCCGCTAGAATCTAAAGCCAATGATGGCTTTAAGCCCCATGAAAAAATAAGGCATTTTATTATGTACTATAGTTCAAGTTAGTTTTTATATTCGATAAGAGTTTAAATTAAATAAAACAATCTTACAGAAGTCTACATTTGGGGGAAAAAAAAGACCAAGTTCAATTAATCAATTAATACACACATTTGATCTAACAAAATTGAGCCACTATCATTGTAATCCATTTTTCAAAGAGTAATAATACTGAAATCTAAAAATTTGATATAATAATTTGATCAAATCATGCGACAATTGGCATAACCTGATAATATTATTATAATTATCATTGTTTGACTTTTTCATTGAGATGATAATACATGTCACATCATTAAGTCAAAGTCATATCATATTTTTAGGTCACAATTTTATTTTATTTTTGTCATGTAAATTATAAAAACTAGAAACCATCACCAACTCATTACTTTCTCTCTCTCTTTTGAACACTCAAATTTTTGTAATAGAGGTACTAAATTAGATATTAAAGTTAGATTCATTTTTAAGTTAATGTTTTGCTTACAACATATTACTTACCTTACCTTTAACAATTACTTCAATAAAAAATTTAAATATTAAATTGATAAAATATTACCTTAAATTGATTGTGAAATAATAATGATTTAAGTAAATTAATCATACTATTAACTAAAAATAATATGTTATGATTAAATTACTATATATATTTAATTAAAATTTTTATACTTTAAAAAGTTTTAAAAAATCACTTCAAAAAATATAAAAGGTCTCACTTATATCTATCGCTTTAAGCCTCCAATAATCTTAAGTCGATCATGAATTTAAGGTTATACTCAAGGCGTAGTCTGGTGTTGATAAAAATGAGCTATAAACGTAGACATTTTAAGTTTAAAACTTGTCAATTCTATTAATGCTAGGGCGTAAGAGATTTATTTCTAGTCAATTCTCTAGTATCAGCATGAATGCTTACCTTTAACCAAATAGAAAAGAAAATTCTTTGAAATGCGTGTAAATTTAGGAATAGTAAAATGGGCAAGGAAAAGAGAATTGAGGTTTATTTTATCCTCTTCCCATAGTAGAAAAATGGGCAAGGAAAAGAGAATTTAGGAATCGTAATCATTTTTCCACGTCAAATGTAGGTTATGAGCTGAAAAAACTTTTATACATGAATGCGTTTGACAATTATTGTTTAAATTTTTGGATTAAGATTGATTTCAAAACTATATATTTCTCACTCTCGTAGAAAATGGTATTAGACTACTACGACTTGAGGTTCATTGTTGTGTGTCACGGGGAAGGATTGTTAAAGTCACGGTGAGTGAATGGTGATTAAATTTTTCGATGAGGGTGGATTTCACTATGTCTTTTGGAGCTTTGGATGTGTCGATGATCTCACTAACGAATTGGCATTCTATATAGGGAATTTTTGAGTTGTTGATGTACAAGTATTTGTACTCTTGCATTTATTTGGTGTTGTAGAGAGATTAGAGTTAATAAACTTGTGGGTTACATATAATAGATCTGTTTGGAGTTGGCTAACAACGTTAGTTTTTTTTGGTTTCAGAGGCAAAAGTTTGGTTTGTTTGGACCCAAATTTATTGGGCGACTTTTCCATCAATTTTTTTTTGACAAAAACATTTTTTCAGCAAGAAAAAGCTGAAAATTGAGGCTTATCCGGGGGCTTTCAAAGAAAAGCTGATTCTTTCATAAGCACTCCAAAGAATTCCAAGAATTTTTTTAACTCTAATTTTTTCATTTCATTTTTCAACCTTTGTTTCGCACCAAAAAATGTCAAGTGCAAACGGGCCCATTGTGTTCCCTTTTGGATGAAATCATATGAAATGTTCTTCAATTAGTAACTATAGAACATATTTTGAACTAACTATTATGAAATCGTACAGTTTTTTTCTCTTTTATTTGTAATGATGAGAATTAGACCTTCACCTTACTTCCATTCCACCAATGATATGATTTGAATCTTGACGTGCTCATTTAAGTAGTAATCTCACCCTCATATTCGATTGAATCAAGAAACAAGTTATTATAGTTATACATCCCTCTAAATAGTGATATCTACGTGTTTCAATCCCTCCAAAACACAATTTTAGTTTTTCTCAATAGTAAATCATCGTTGTATATTTTATCTATTTTCGTATAGTATGTCCCACTTGAACTCATAAGAAATTTAGTATCATCGAAGAAATTCGAGAAAAAAAATATAGGGTCAACCACACAACCATAGACTATACAACATGACAATTAGAGAATAATCAGATACTTGCAAGAAATGGGTCTGGCAACTCCGTTGGACCTCCAAATTCACTTCCTTGCCCTTTACTTGATGTCTTGTCTTCCATTCTACTGTTTATGCATAGTCTGTAGCTTAACATTCAAAGGCTACTTTTGTCAACCACACAAAAAAAAGTTCAGTTATATGGCCCTCCACTTGTTTGAAAAAAGGACAAATAGAGGTATACATGGAGGAAAGTCTCTCCCGATGCTGATATATTCTTCTCTTTCTTTCATTACTCTATTTTATTTCTGTTTTAATCTATACCAGTCAATATCAAAACCCAAATCATTGGGATTTACCCAATTCTCCACTATGTTTTCAATTCATAGAGAGAGAGAGATAGTGATCCTCATGCCTCTTCCAGTTTCACACCAGAAATTTCATTTCCCATCATGAATTGCTTTGAGATCATGCGCTCCACATTTAGTTAGATAGCAATTCTTTTATCATTTTTCTTTCTGCTTTCTTGAAATTAAACTCTCCCTTGCTCAACAGCAAGAAAATCTACACTGCAGAAAGAAAACACTGTTCACAGATTCTGAAAATCTCTCTCTTCATGCCTGCTTCATTTATATAGGCCCTTACCCATTTGTTGATAAGCTCAAACCACACCCCCCCCCCCCCCCAATAGCAAGAAAATTTCAATTCCAGAAACAAAGTATTGTTCACAGTCTCTGAAATTCTCTCTCTTCTTACCAGCTTCATTGATATAGGCCCTTACCCATCTGCTGATAAACACAAACACCTTCTGAAAATCTATCTTTTCATGCCAGCTGCTTCATTGATATTAGAGAGGCTTTAACTTTTTTTTCTTGAATTGCTTGTGTTTCAAAAATGATCATAAAACTGCACAGTCTCATCCTTTGTCTGCTATGTATTCTTCCATCAATTCTAGTTCATAAATCAACCAGGTGTAACCGATCATGTGGCACAGTTTTAGCCAAGAACCTTCCGTTCCCGTTCGGGTTCTCCTCCGGCTGCCAAATCCTCCTTAACTGCACCACAAACGGCACCATGGTCATACATGACTTTCCGGTCCAGCAAATAACCTCCGATAGCATTCTGGTCAAAATTCCAGCCGAATGTGGCTGTCCGGTCGAAACCCTCCAGCACCTATTTAGTCCAAACTATGCACCCACATCACAAAATGCAATCTTCCTACAGAATTGTACCTCACCACTCACTCCTTGTGAGATACCAACAACAACGGTGCAAACTCATTTTGAACTGCCTGACTGTGTTTCAAAAGATAACATTATTAGCTGCTACTCCGAGCCAAACAACCAGGGTTTGTTCATTGACTACCATAACTTGACCGGAGTCCAGTGCCGGTCACTTTTGTCGGCCACGGTTGTCTCTTTGGGTAATCTTAACAACTCGGCGGTGTTGGTGGATCAGGTTGTACAATTGGGGTGGTGGCTTGAAGGGGATTGTCAGTATCAGTACTGTTCTGAGGATTCAAGTTGTATTACAAATGTGTCACCAATTGATGGCCGGCCAGAATATCGTTGCCAATGCTTGGAAGGGTTCATCGGGGATGGTTATCGGGCCGCATTGGGCTGCCGGAAAGGTATGTTCCAGTTGCCGGAATTTATTTGATTTTACTGTGGTGCATTAAACTTTCAGGGCAAAACATAATTGAACAGTTCTATGATCTAACTCAGTAGATTCATTTTTACACTTTCCAGCCATAACTTCTAACTCTCAGACCCAAAATACAGAAAAAAAAATTAAAAAATCCCCTAGTGTATGTAAATAAGTTTTTCGGGTTATTTGGATCGTAACGATTCAGAGTTTAATATGTTGAATTAATCAAATATTTATGATGAAATTAATCTAATATTCTCAGACTAGAACAAAATCCATTTATTTAAAGTATCAAATATATAACTTAGTATTCATGGAAAAATATTTTGATCTAAATCGATTGATTTGCTTTATGTGACAACCTCGAAATATACACGTTAGAATCTGCGCTTATTATCTTTGGAATTTCCGCCCTTTAGACATCAAGTTTTCAAGTTTAAAATGACACAATAGTTTTGACATTGTAGAACCAGACAACCACCGGTCGATAGTTTGTCGTATGTCTAAGCAATTACAAAAAAATTATACTTTGATCCCTTTAACAATGACCCTAGGTGTTAATTGAGGGTTGGGGTGATAAACAAGCCAAATAAGAGAGTTTAAGCCTTAGCTGGGTGAGCTCGTTACCTACAATAATATTCAAGCTCGGCTTGTTTTTTAAACAAGAGACTCGAGTCAAGCTCAAAACGAGACGAAGTCAAATAGTTCGATTATTTTATATATAAACAAGTCAAATTTTAAGAGTTTGAATCCAAAATTGGCCGAGGGCTGGTTTTTTAAATGTTATAGTTGAGGAGAGTCATATAAGACAAGTATATAGTAAAGGGGGTCAAATTACAATTTGTTGCAAACTTCAACGTGCCATATGGCACCCTCCCATGCAAGGGCGGAGCCACATATGGAGGAGGGTGGACACTTGCCCCTCCGGAGTTTTTCAATCTTTTTATTTATGTATTATTAAGAGTTGATAGATTAGTTATTTTAATACATTTGCTACCCTTGATTTTTAAAAATGTTTATAACAGTCCTAACTTATTTTAAATTTTTGGCAAGTTAGTGGCCCATTACCTCTCCCCCAAAAAAAAGCAATGTTTTAGATTTTGGATTGAGTAAATCAACAAAATAAATGATGATTTCAACTAGTTTTCGCAATATAAAATGAATAATGATTTTGTCATGGATAATGTGGTTTTGTACATTGAAGAGAATTTTAAAAAATTTAGTTTATCATCATATAATATAGACAAATTTTGAGATTTGAAATAACATCGTATTCTACTTTAGTATGTGATTGAGTTGAAATGTAATACCATAAGTTTTTTTATGACTTGTTGTTCATATTTTCTTTATTTTTTGATTTGTTGTTCATATTTTCTTTATTTTGTGGTTTGTTGTTCATATTTTCTTTAATTTAAATGGAAATTGGTTTTACTGTTTTAATAGTAATCTAGTGTTGAATCCTAAAATATTTTTTCATGCTTGGAATTGTTTTGTATAAATTGGTGAAATTTTCTTTTCTAATAGTTTGCACCCTCTAATAAAAAATCCTAACTCCACCCTGCTCGCATGTGCCGTATGGCAACCTAGAGATCATTTACTTGGTCCACAGATTGCAACAGTTAACGGTACTACTACATTATAATAATCTATAATCACATCTAATCCAACCAGTCATCCCAAGTTTTCAATTGAGGTAGAAAAAAAATAATCCTTCTCCTTAAAGAACCCAAATCATACATCGTACTCTTGATCATCTTCGACCAGATTCTCCCTGTTTCTGGCCAAGCACCGCCTTGACCGCTTTAAACTCGTATATGCTAATTTCAAATCGATTCTGTGTCAGATTGGCAGGTCATATGGAGAATCTCCAAACATAGACCAGACATTCAAATTGAAGCAAAAGAACAAAGATATCTATTCCATTTGAAGGAGACAAAAAAATGGTTCTCCTCAAAGACGTCAAATCATTCATATTACTCTTGATCTTAATCTTACCGCTGAGTGTCTCTGTTCATGGCCAACTTCTGTTCCAATGACACAGCCAACAGCAGTTACATAGCCGACCGGACGTCCCTCTTGGACTCTTTCTCTTCCAGATCAGCCTCCATTTGTTGGTTTTTTTTTATGGAGTCTAGTTTGTATATGTAATCCGGATGATGACCCGACCCGAGAAAATTTTTTTGGGCCCGTTATACAGCCCAGTGCGTAGGACATATAAACCCTGTTATTTTGGTGATTAGGGTTAGTTGTGGATTGTACAGCCGCTCTCTGTAATTCAACTCTCTCAATAGTGAAATCCCTGCAGCTTCGTGGACGTAGGCAAATTGCCGAACCACGTAAAATCTGTATCTCTTTCTTTCTAGCTTTTTATTGCTTTATATTCTTGATTTGTTCTTCGATTGTGTGTGTTTGTTAGTGAATTTAAATCGTGTTAAATCCCAACACCATTGACTTCTACACTGATACCTTTAATAACATCTATGGTCTCTTCCTCTGCAGTGGCGATGTAAATGCCTCTACCTGCCAGAACTGTGTCACTGGCTCCAGGGAAGATATTATCAGGGTATGCCCATCAAATAAATCAACAATTATATGGTATGATTTATGCATGATTCACTACTCCAATGTCGACTTCTTCGGACAGGGACAATCTCTACCTGCGATCGTATATTATAGTACCCAAAATTTTAACTCAACAGAGGCAGTTAAGAGTTTCATAACGTTTTTGGATTTCGGATTGTCTGATTACAGACAAATTGCACACTGCAAATAGCATACCTCTGCCTAATAGCAATCAAGTTCGGTATGGGATGGTGCAGTGTGCCAGACATATAAGCAAAACAGCTTGTGGGGATTCTTTGAATCAGCTTGGCATGGCTATACAGCAAGGACAGGTGGGGTGGAGAATTTTGGGAGCAAGTTGCTTTATAAGGTATGAGGAGTTCTCCTTCGCTTTGCAATCATCTGCTGCTCAGCCAGCACCGCCACCAAGTCCCACCACGGTACCTCCGACTAAGCAAGGTGAGTCTAACAGGTTGAGTGATGAGGATCATACAGGAATTGGATAGATATTTTAGATTGATCATGAGTAATTTGTATACTTTTAATATTTATTTTTTAAGTAATTTCTTTTAACTTTTGAAAGTTTATTTGTCATTATCTATTTATTTTAAGATTTTAATTTTTCTATATAAAAGGATGCATGTAAGAATTTTATTTAGATTAGACTTTGATTATTATTGATTACTGATATTGTTTTCTCCTCAAATTGTCTCTCTTTTCTCATCTCATTTTTCTTCTCTTCTCATCTCTAATTCTTTTCTTTCATAGTCTACATCAATTTGGTATCAGAGCTATTACGATCTACATCAATTTGATATCAGAGCTCAATTTCGATTCATACAAATTACAAAAAGCACATCAATACTATTTGTCAAAAAAAAAAAACATTGTTCATCGTGCGCATTGTTCACTGTTCTTCGCGGCATTGTTCATCGGTAACACTATTCATATTCATCGCGGTACTGTTCATCCAGCTAAAAGAATTATAAAATCACTCCCAAAAGTTTCAAAAATTACAGAAATATCATTAGAAGTTCTAAAATTACGGAAACATCACCAGAAGTTTCAAAAATTGCATAATCATCCCCATAAAAATTTCTAAATTTCAGAATTCCTTAAAAGCAAAGCTTGGTTTATGGTTTGCATAATCCTATAGAAATTTGAAAATAATATTTTTATTCATTAAAGAAATAAAAAATTCGCAAAGGGTTCAAATCATTTGTCAATTACATTCTTGAACTTGTTTTGTTGTCATTACATTGTTTCAAGACTCATTCATGAGTATGTATGATGTCTCTAATCCACACATTTACTCTAGTTTAAGAGTCCCTCCTCGAAGTCTTTATCATAGCAAGTCTAGGTTTGTCAACAAGGATTTAACACCTATTGTCAAGTCAATTAAAAATCCTTCTATATTTTGTGGTATTTCAAATCCCAATCAATTCTTGAATTGGATAGCTAATTTAGAAGAATATTTTGATTGACATGATATATCAGATTTTCATTGCGTCCGTTTTGCTAAATTAATGTTGGTGGGTTCCAACAAGTAGTATTGGTAACCAATCCAAAGAAATTAAGACCCCTTAGGAGAATCACCTATTACTTGGGTTGAAATGAGATATAAATTGAAAGAGAAGTATTTGCATACTTCCTACATGAATCAAGTTTATAACCAATGACTCAATCTTAAACAATATTTTTCTAGTGTCTCTGATTACTTTGTCCAGTTCGATTATCTCATGTACTTGTGTGACATTGTTGAAGAACCTTAAACAATTAATCAATTTATTCTTAAATTGAGACAAAAAAAATAGTTGGGAGGTCAAGTAATACACTTTTAATACGTTAGTTGAAGCCTATCAATATGCTCTAACGTTGCGTTTGGTACGTAGTAATGCTTTTCAATAGGAATGGAATGAGTTTAGAAATTGAATGAACTTGAGAATGGAATAGAATGCGCATTACCATTCCAATGTTTGACAGCTGTTTATGATTAAGTGCTAGAATGAAATGTTCATTCCATTCTTATATTTGAATAAAACAATTTTTTCATTAAGATGGAATCAACTTTAATTAAAATATTCATAGTGACTAAAAATAATTAATAACAATTTTTTTTTATGATTGCGATTGTCTTTAAAAGTTGTTTAAAAAAATTTATAATTAGAAAAAATGAGAATCCATTGAAAAAAATTAAACCCCTATAAATTTTAAAAAATTAGAAAACAAATTCCTTCAAAAAAAAAAAGGTTCACAAAAAGAAATCAAAATAAAAAACTATTCAAAATTGGTTATTCATTTCAAATGAACAACTATAATTCTTTATAAATTCACAAACTATCACAAACTCCCAAAAAAGAGCGAACTTTTCTTTCTTTTCTCTGTTAAGAGAGGTTGGGGTGTTGGGTAGCTCAAATTATATGTGAAAAGTCCCAAAGAGGGGTGAATAGGACTATGGAAATTTTATTGCAATTCCCTCTTAAGCGCAAGTCCTTTTGATCATATTGTTTTAGACTTTTAGTAATTTCCAGAGCAGAGGTATTTTGGTTTTTGTAGACTTTCCAAATCATTAGTCTATTAAATGCCTTCTCTCAAAGTGTGAAATATATTCAAAATTACATAGGAATTTTCTGTTTAAGCTTTAGGCAGAACATACAAGTTCTACACGGACCAATTCTGTAGGATTTTGTCTCAGACTGTTGGCAGTTAACTGGTAGACCCAATTGATTCGACATCGACTGGGAAGGTCTTGGTCAACTACAGTACAGCCTACCGAAACAGGCACCCCTCTCTGCTTAGGCTAATATCCATCCAAAGTAGTACACTAGACCTAACTATATGTCCATAAATTAAGTGAGAATCGAATTACATTAACAATACATGATGTAAAAAAACTAGTACCAAGAGAATAAATATGAGTGACAAGTGTCTTAGATGGTTTGAATACATCTGGTGTAAATCAATTGATGAATTAGTGCAAAAACTGTGTCAGAGGACACATGGTTGAAGGAAAGAAAGGACCCGGGGATGGCCAAAATAACGACGGTTGAATTGTGAAAAGATAGAACTGTTTGGTCTAGGAACTTGATTGGCAATTTACTGACTTGTATTGCAGGCCAACGATAGAAACACATGAAGAAGAGTTGACGAAAGCCTCAAGCTTGAAGACTTCAACTCTGGAATAATTTTATAGCCTTAAAGGGTCTATTATTATCAAAAAAAAAAACCCATCAATTATAGAAATCTAGCAAATCATGCTTCTGTTAGACATTTTCTCAAACACCTTCAAAGCAAGACCCAAATCACCACAACCCAATTACAAACAGGCACTACTGCAACAATATATGAAAACACTTACATATGTTTATAGATATATTCAACAATCTATGTGAAAAAACGAACAATATAAAGAAAAAGTAAACAAAGTATTGTAATTTGTATCGGTACAGGAGATTAGTTTCGTAGGTGGCGTCAAAACCTTGAAAATAAAAATCAGTAGTAAAAAAAAATGAGAAATTACCTGAGATTTGTTGCAAAGGTCGAATTTAATCTGGTCTTGATCTTGGTCTTGGTCGTGGATTTGGTGCATTAATTGCTTCACCGAAGAGAGTAAAGGAGGGGGACGCCATAGATCTCTGTGAGGGGAGATGCAGTGGCGAGGAGAGAAGAGAAAAGGGATTGGAAGAGACATAGGTGCAAAGCAGAGTGGTTGGAGCAGAAAAGAACAAGGGAGAGTCGGGCTTTTGGTCTTGGGCTTATTACCGCTTCTTTGGGAATGACCAATACCATGTGTAGGTGGGGCATGGCTAATCACTTGGCCCGTGGGATTTCATTGCCATCAACCAAACTATGGAATGTGAATTACTTGGTAACACTCGTTCCATTCCCAAGTCCATTCCTACGTACTAAACATAGCATAAAGGTTGAGAGATTTCATAAGAAATCCAACTATAGCGTGATGAGTTCTCAATTACAGCCTGCTGATAAAACACCTTCTAATTTTAATTCCATCATATATGAGTATCATAATTATTTAAATGATGTCCATGTTATTTCTACATGTTTTCCTAATTCCAGGGTGACCGTAGATTTGGATGACACACTCTCATATACAAAAAAAGATGTTACTCATATCGACTACCAATCCCCTTGTCCGATTTCATCAAATCAGAGTTGATCTCCTTCATACCAACAAAAGTCGATACTTGAAGAAAGTGAGTTTGAACCTTTGTCGGATTCAAATGTTAAGTCACCATTTGTAATAGAACTTTCTGAAAAGTCTGTTGAGTTCACACTTATGAAAGATGTCAAGCATATTGAGTTACCTATTTCAAAATCTTTTGGTGATTATTTTGTGTCTCTTAGTTTAAGTCAATCTAATTTTGATCTCAAGTCTTCCCCTCTAAAATAGCTGACTTTATTCCAATTATCAAGATTTCACTTCAGTTGGTACTTAATTATTTTCACCACCAATGCGTTACTGTTCCTTCTTTGTCATCAATATCTTGTCTCATTGAATACATTTTGTTAAAACCTAATGAGAATTGCTTTGTTATTCTCGAGTTTGGACCTAATGCTTATTTGTTTAATTTTTCGTTGACCGTTAGTATTAGTCCAAATTTTTATTTGGAGAACATGCTACTTAATCGAGGTACTCCAGAGTCTCCTATTTTATTAACAGGTGTTCATATAGACGAGAATTCTTGCATTTATCCTGATCGATGGAAAAAAGTTGATAGTTCTTTCATTCTAGATGAGATATTATGTCATTTTTATTCTGTTCTTTTAGGGTACTTCTGCTTTGAAGACTCTCCGGAGGAGAGTTTTTCTCAACCGAGAGAGAATGATGAGGATCGTATAAGAATTAAATAGTAAATTTTAGATTAATCATGAGAGTTATTTAGATACTTTTAATATTTATCTTTTTAAGTAATTTCTTTTAACTTTTGAGGGTTTATTTATCATTATTTATTTATTTTAGAGTTTTAGTTTTCCTATATAAAGGGATGCATGTAAGGGTTTTATTTATATTAGATTTTGATTATTATTGATTACTAATATTGCTTCTTCTTCAAAATCTCTCTTTTCTCATCTTTTTCTTCTTCTCTTCTCATTCCTAATTCTTTCTTTTTTTAGTCTGCATCAATTTGATATCAAAGCTATTACAATCTACGACATTGTAGCCAGTGAAAGTAGGTTTTGATTTGATTTAGCTTCTGATACTAAGATGAGACAGAACATGTATGACAAAATCTCTCATACAAGGCACATGAAAGACCAGGCGAAGTGGAAACGAAAAGTGGTCACATAGATGGAGGTGTAAAACAGTGTCGAGTCACATGACATTTTGTATTTCTTCAAGCTATCATGATCTTACCCTTTAGCCATACATTTTAAAGAATCGAATAAGTGAACTCTAGTTCAAAGCACTGCATTTATGACATATAGCTATTGATCTCCAATTGAACTCACAATTTTGTGACAATAAAGCATGGAAGACCATGCAATTCAACTCCAACGGTGAGCTGAAAAAAAAGATGAGCACAATATAAGTACTTAAGTCAATATTAGAGAGGCGTCTAACAGCATAATTCAACATTGTTTGTCACTTTGCCTAGACAAATTAAACTTGTGGGAAAAAGACTATCTTTCATTCGTTCCTCCTTTCACTGAATTTTCTTTCAATTATAAATTGTAGAGATTCTTGGTTTTCTTTTTCTCTTTTTTGGGACGGAGTGAACCCATTGTTGGGTTTTTTTTGTGGAGTCTAATTTGTGTTGATCCAAATGATGACCCGACCAGAAATAATGTTGCGTAATTTTTTAATAAATTTTTTTTTGAGGTTTGGTCCATTGAGCGGAGACTTGGATTGGGCTTGTTTTGTAGCCCGGTGCGTAAGACATATAAAACTGTTTTTTGTTCCTCAAATTTGAGAATTTCGTGCAAATTTCGTAACACCCACTATAGCTGGGTGTTGAGTCTCTAAATTTTGAATCAGCAGCGGCTAAGGTGTCCTCTAAAACAAGCCTAATGAACTCCCAAGGTGACTACTATCATCTTCGTTGATCCCTCTCAATTAGAGGGCTACTGCAAACATTCAGAGTCATGTTATACGATGTTTCAAAATATAATTTAATTCCTTTCTAGCCAATTAAACAGTTACTGCCACATTATTCAAAATGTATTTGAAGAAGAGGACTTCTTTAACATTGGGTTGCCTATTACACTTACCTTAACTGATGCAGTGTGTGACAGGAAATGGTGGACGGAACACAACAAAACTAGCAGTCATTTATGCGTTTACCTATGTCTTTGCAAAAAAATAGGGCAGAAAGGTTAGAATTTATCATGTAGCATGATGAAGTTGTGATGATTATATCCAATTCTCATTTGCTTAGCAGATCATGAAACAAGAGAAGAAATTTTATTAGGAAGTATGCATAGGAGAGACCAGGATGAAGGCGGAGAGATGCAGTACTTCAATCTAGCTACCATGCAAGCTGCTACAAATGATTTCTCAGTAGCAAATAAGCTTGGGGAAGGTGGATTTGGACCTGTCTACAAGGTAAAGAACATAGCTTCAACATATTCAAACTTTATTAAATTTTAGCTTTGATTAAGCAGTTAATGAAATGCTTTCAAGGCAAGCTGCAGGATGGAAAGGAAGTAGTAGTTAAAAGGCTTTCAAGAAACTTTGGGCAAGGGCTTGAAGAGTTCAAGAATGAAGTAAAGTTAATCATAAAACTTCAACATAAGAACCTAGTTAGGCTTTTGGGTTGCTGCATTGACAAGAATGAAATGCTCCTTGTCTATGAGTACATGGCCAACACTAGTCTTGATGCCTTTCTGGATGGGACATTTTTAGACACTCCTAGATGACGATACATGTACTGTAACATCGGGCGTTAATGGAGACTCTCTGTTGTGATTTCGACACGTCTTTGTCGATTTTCAACCCCCTGTCCCGAGGATGCTATTCACAGGGATCAAGGATCCCCAACCCACCATGGACCGACACGTATTTCCTGACAGTTGGGTATATCGGTCCTAATGTCCTTCGGCACCGAGATGTATCTATCCGCGTGGGCTTTTCTACTCCTGCAGGGGCTATTGATGGACAGATAGCCATCATGACCTCGTCTTACTCAAATGGTATTAGGAAGCACAAGAAAGCAAAAGACTCAACTAAAGGGAATGAGCACGTGGCGTATTGTGTCAAATCAGAGACAAAAAAAA
>CAUOFW020006387.1:0-24158 GCA_963454935.2 Ilex paraguariensis
ACCAAAAGTTGTTAGTATCGTACGATACACGATACGTATCGTACGATACGTTACGATACAGCCCTAAAACGATACGTATCGTGTTATGTATCGTTTTTTGCGTTGTATCGTCCGATACACGATACGTTTTTACGATACGATACGTATCGGTACGAAACGCACGATACGTGCAAATTTTTTTTTTTTTTTTTTTTTTTTTTTTAAAACGACGTCGTTTGAAAGTGTGTTGAATTTTTTTTTTTCAATTCCCTATAACCACTGAAACGACGTCGTTTTCAGTGGTTAGGGTTACAAAAAAAAAATTCACACATTTCTCACATATATCACACATTTCAGCCATCGACGTCTGGTTTCTCTCAACCATCGACCGATGACTGTCGTTTCTCTTCAGCCGTCGACCGACGTGTGTGGGTGGGTGATGATCGACTGTGGGAAGTCTTCGACTTGTAGGTGGTGATCGCTGTGGGTGGTCTTCGACTGGTCTCCGACTGGTCTTCGACTGTGTTCGACTGGTCTCCGACTGGGTGGGTGGTCTTCGACTGTGGGTGGTCTTCGACTGGTCTCCGACTGGGTGGGTGGTCTTCGACTGTGGGTGGTCTTCGACTGGTCTCCGACTGGGTGGGTGGTCTTCGACTGTGGGTGGTCTTCGACTGGTCTCCGACTGGGTGGGTGGTCTTCGACTGTGGGTGGTCTTCGAGTCTGGGTGGTGATCGATTGTGGGTGGTCTCCAACTGTCGGTGGGTGATTGCCGGTCTGTGGGTGATTGCCGGTCTGTGGGTGATTGCTTGTGGGTGATTGCTGTGGGTGATTGCTCGCTATGGGTGATTGCTGTGGGTGATTGCTCGCTGTGGGTGATTGCTTGTCTCCGACTGTGGGTGTTGATCGCTGCCTTCTTCCTTCTCCAGGTACTCCTTTTTCTTCTTCTTCCCAGTCTCCATTGATCGTTGGTCCTGTGCAGTATGTAATGATATTAATTTATTTACAAAGCCAAATGTATATAAATTTTTTTGTATAAAAATTTTTGAATCTTGATTAATTTTAATTTTGTGCAACAGTGGCATCACCTGCATCCAATTTTCATATAGAAATGACTAAAAAACTTGCTAATGATCCCACATGGGAACATTGTGACAAAGTAGAAGGATCAAGGTTGAAATTGAAATGCATTCATTGTGCAAATGTCTATTGGGGAGGCATTTCAAGAATGAAAAATCATTTGGCAAGTAATCGCAAAGATGTAGCAGCGTGTAAGCATTGCCCTGAGGAAGTAACTGAATTTTTTAAGCAATTATTGGATGATAGGGCAATTAGCAAAGATATGAGTCTTGTGGATTCGAAAAGTAGTGGCAGTGTGGGTAGTACTACTGCTGATAAAATACAGCCAACCACCACAATTACTTTGAATACTATGTTGAAGAAAAAGGGTAGGGAAGATGTATGCTTGGATATTTGTAGATGTTTTTATGCTAATGCCCTTCCTTTTAATTTGGTAAAGGATCCATATTTTGTAAGAATGTTAGAATCTGTTGCATCGTTTGGTAAGGGATTGAAACCTCCATCGTATCATGAGGTGAGATGTTCTTTTTTGAAAAAAGAAACAAATTTGATTAATGGTGGGTTGATGGAAAATTATAAAGCAGAGTGGAGAAGGACGGGTTGTACTCTTATGTCTGATGGATGGACTGATGGGAAACATCGCTCTATCACTAATTTTTTAGTGAATAGTCCTAGAGGAAGTGTGTTTCTTAAAAGTATTGATACTTCAGGTATTTGTAAGAATGCGGATAATCTTTTTGAGCTTTTAGATTCAATGGTAGAAGAGATTGGTGAGGATAATGTTGTTCAGGTTGTAACTGATAGTGCATCGGCTTATGTAAAAGCTGGGGAGTTGTTAATGGAAAAGAGGAAAAAGTTGTTTTGGTCTCCTTGCGGTGCACATTGTCTAGATCTCATTTTGACGGATATTGGGGACCTTCCTCTGCACAAGGATATAATGTCAAAGGCAAGGAAAATCACAGTTTACATTTATAGACATTCTTGGGTGTTAAATCTTATGAGAAAGTATACAAAGAAAAGGGATTTGGTGAGAGCTTGTGTGACCAGATTTGCCACCTCATATTTAACTTTAAGGAGTTTATTTGAAAATAAAATTGGGCTTAGAGCAATGTTTGCTTCTGAGGAATGGCAGAGAAGTCAATATTGTAAGAAGGGAGATGGTGTAAAAGTGATGGATATTATACTAGCTGACCAAAATTTTTGGGGATCAATCAAGTATTGCTTGAAGTGTGTGTTGCCATTGGTGAAGGTGTTGAGGCTTGTAGATGGGGATCTAAAGCCTGCCATGGGGTATATTTATGAGGCAATGGACAAGGCAAAGGAACAAATCCAAAAGAATTTTCGTAATGTGAAGAAGCACTATGAGCCCATATGGACTATTGTTGACACTAGATGGAACATGCAATTACACAGACCTCTTCATGCAGCTGCCTATTATCTCAATCCCGCGTAAGACTTAATTTTCTCAATTTTTATATCATTTTATATCTATATATTGTATGCTAATCAATGATCATTGTAAATCAAAATAATTATTTCAGGTTTCATTACACCGGTAGTGCGGACTATGAGATAAAGATGGGACTATATCAGACTATTCAGAGAATGTGCCCAAGTCCTATTATGAGAGAAAAAGTTGATAAACAATTAGATATCTTTCATAATGCTGATTTGATGTTTGGAATGGACATGGCAATCCAAATGAGGAAGAAGAAACAACCTGGTTAGTGGTAACTTAACTTAAGTTGGTTATTTGAATGCAACTGCTTAAGTTAGTTAATAGAGTATTCTATTGTAATTTTTTATAGCCTTGTGGTGGGAATCATTTGGAGGATGTTGTCCAGAGTTGCAACAACTTGCTATCCGCGTCCTTAGCTTGACTTGTAGTGCCACTGGATGTGAGAGGAATTGGAGTACATTTGACCAGGTGCACTCTAAGAGGAGAAATCGATTAGAGCAACAAAGATTAAGTGCACTTGTGTTTGTGAAGTACAATCTTCGATTGGAGGCAAGACACCAAAAGAGAATACTAGAGGGTGATTCCTATGATCCTATTTCTCTCTCAGATATGGAATCTGATGATGAGTGGATCACTGAAAAAGAAGATGCACTCCTTCCTGAGGACACTACTTGGATGAATGTTGGTGAATGTTTTGAGGTTCAAGAAGGGACTAGCAAAAAGAGAAAGAGAGGTAATTAAAATGTAGTGGTTGTTTTTTCTTCTTCTCCATTACTTTGAATTTTATTTTTTTTATATTTTGTATTGGTTGCTTTGTAGGGCCTAGAAATCTTACTTTAAGCAAGAAAAAAGGAAAGCAAATAGTTCAACTTGAAGATGAGGATGAGGATGAGGATGAGGATGAGATGAACAAATACAAGAAGTTGAAGATGATAAAGGAAGTGAAGACTTGTTGGCATCCGATCACAATGATGATGATGATGATGCATTTTCAATTGAAATTGAAGATTGAGTTTAAAATGGATGTTAGAAATTTGGATTAGAAGTCTCTTTGGTGTTTAAAGTTTGAATTAGTGAACTATGGTTGTGAACTTTGCATTATAATAGTAGTGGATTATGTTGATAACTTGAATAGTTGGTGGAGTATTAATGAAATGCTATATTTTTTATGAGTGTATGACTTTTTTTCAAAGGTATATATATTTTTTTATTATTTATTTAAAATTGCATCGTATCTTACGATACACGATACGATACACGATACGATACAATATTTGTATCTTACGATACGCCTTCCGATACACGATTTGATAACTATGGTTAATACAACTTACGTTCTTCACAAATTCCCATAACCTTTGAGGCGAAGTGCCCTGTTCAAGATTAAAGTACTATCCTGCATATCTCATAAATGCATGTGATATTCCCAATACCAGAGTACATGTGAGTTAGTCGATCCAAAATCCGCTTCGCAGTGTCAAGATAAAGTAAGGAGGAACTTATATAAGGCTCAATACTAGTCAATAAGAGTGAAATAATTTGTGTATCTTCCTGTTTCCAATGGGCAAAGCCAGGATCACTATCTTTTGGTTTAGCTTCTACTAAGTGCTTCTAAAGCCTTTACCTTTAAGAAAAATATCAACAGATCGGTCCCACAACACATAATTACTCTCATTCAATTTAATAGAGATCATAGGAGCATTAACGAAAGGAGGCATGAGAAAATTTTAGTGGAGGAACTGAGCTAATGGGAGCATTACTAGTAGTTAGAGGAGCATTATCCCTCGTAGGATCCATGTTCTAAAGAAGAAATAAGCAAGGATACAAAACCAGAGCAAAATCAACAAATAAGTCTGCTGACATTTACTGGGCAAAGGATAAAAGCTCATTGGACAAAGGCTAAAATAGTGAACCGGAAATGAACCGGTCTAAAATTGAGCCAGAAGTTGCTAGATACCCCTAAATCAGACATGAACCGAACAAAAAATTGTTGAACACCCCAGAACCGGTCTATACTCCCCTAAACCAGTACTTTGATAGATTGAACCGGTCACAATAAACTCCCGAACACCCCTAAAAGAAAGAAATGGTCGGAAAAAAAATGAAGAGAACCGGTTGACTGAATGACCGGAACCTGTCGGAGTTGGGTTTGTTCCAATTAGGCCTAGTCTAGTCCAGTTAGGTCTGGTCTTGGATTGGATCTGATTGGGCTGGATTTGTACGCGCTTTGTCTGGATTGGGCTTAACCTAGGTACTAATCAAACTTAGGATAATCCAACACTAAAGTGGATTTCAACACCCCCATAACTACACATAACTACACAAGGGCCTTCTCCTAGAAGCAAACCTTATGATCGACAAATGACCACTGTCGATGGAGTAGCAACAGACAACCACTGTCGACAAAGCAGCAATAGATGACCACTAGCACGACAAAGGACAACAAGCAACAATCAACAGAGACTATAACTAGAGTCTCTTTCCAATCATTCAGCTAGGGCAACACCACAATAACCACTCAATTCTTCACAACAATAAAGTAGAAGACGCTAACAGATTCCAACGCCAGTGACGAATCCATAAGACAACACTAACGACATTCACTCTATCATGCAAAACGAAACACAACTCCAATTTTCATACAAGCACAACCAACAACCTATTGATTCTGGATCCATCGTAGGACGAAGAAGATTATAGGTGTGGCTCTGATACCATGTTAATCAACCATCTACTCCAAAAACTTAAAATGTTGTAGAGAGTATAACTTGGACATTTATACTTCAATATATATATTCACAGATTACCAAAATACCCTTAAGCTAGAAAAACAAAACATTATAGGTTTGTTTGTTTCTAATTTTTCCTTTAACTTGTGGTATTGGTGAGTTAGTTAACTAAGTTCTTACAGTGTTTAGTAACGTTCTTTCCATCTTAATGTGTTTTTCAGGACCTCAAGACAAAAATCGGTAATTGATTTGAGACATGAGCAGTGGCCTTTACTAGTTAGATCCTGGTGGTTTTATTCCTGCCTTGAGTGCTACGTTGTCTCCTCTTTAGCGGTACTTCCAAATGGGTCATCCCTCCTTGCAAAAGTTGTATCAAGTTACCCCTTATTTGAGTTCTTCTTCTGTGTTAGAAGATGAGGCCTGTCAATAAACTATTAGAAGTTGGTTGGTAATGTAAACCCCCGGTAAATTTAAACTTTTTTGAAGAAAGAACAAAATGGTAAATTGTCACTATTATGCGGGTTTAAAATGCATATTTCTAAAGAGCTCGAATAGAGCAACAGATTTCACCGTTGAATTCGTATCGCGAGATAGTCGAATTTTACACGTTTTTCGAGACAATTGAGTAACGAATGAACTTTCAAAGGTCCGCAAAAACGAAAATTATAAAATTTTCTTATAATTGGATGAAAGTTGGAATAAAATTAATTTGAACTGAAAATGAAATTTAGTTAAGTCGTTTCGGGTTAAAAACGAACCCGAAAGTGATAAATGAGTGGGGCGATGTGGACCGCAAAATTAAAAGTATAAATAAGGACAAAATATCTGAAAATTGAGATTTTTACCCATTTTGCCGACTGAGTTCAGACATTGAAGAGAAGAGAAGAGATAAAAGAGGAAAAAATCTAAAATTCTACCTTTCTTTTGCGATCCAAAGAGTTTCGTCGGTCGGAATTCATCGGAGCAAGAACTAAAGTTGGTCTACGCAGCGAGAGCTACGCGTACCTATCAAGAACGAAGGATTTCACCGAAGATACAAGAGGCGGATTTTGGGAAAATCAAAGGTTTGGGGCTTGGAAGTGTTCTTGAAGCTTTCTCCCTTTCTTTTACGCTCCAAGAGGTAGGGTTTCTCCTACTTTGGTTCACTTTCTTACCTATGGTGTATTTGGATTAGGGTAAGGATATGGAATAACCTAGGTCATTGACTATGGTTATGAAAACGAGGAAATGGGTATGGGATTTGGCCTAGACAAATTCTTAGTTATATAGGCATAGGAAATTACTTGTGTGATTTCCTTGAAATTTGATATTTTGGGCATGCTATATGTTTTATATTATGCTTTGTGAATGAGGTAAAAATTCTTGTGTGATAACATGAATTGTTGTCTTGAAGGTGTTTGCCAAAATGTCTATGTGTAAATCAAGTTGTTATGGTATGAGTTTATATAACATGCCATGAAATTTGTTGAGAAAACATGATGTGAAAATATGTTGTAATATGTTAACATCATGTTGGTTGGTGGTGATTCTATGCAATTGATATAAATTGTCATGTTATATGTTGAGATTAGTTAAATAACTCATTTGGCATACATTATATTTGAGCATGACATTGGTATTGCAATGGTGCACTACATTGCATTTGCATGGGGAATACACATTCATGGCCATAAGTACGGGTGTGTGAGTACATAGTTGGATCAATCACCATACTTGGTGTTTTGATGGTGGGCTCGAAAAAGTGGGGTTGAATATCCTACTAAGTCGCATGGTTGCATACATGAAAAAATTGGGTCGGGGTAGCAAGAAGAGCTAGACTATCCCTCGGGTGAGAAGTCCGGTAATTGGATAAGCACTTCGTTGGTATAAGAGCCCATGAAGTGTGTCGGTGTACGCGGAACCGTTGGTGGAAGCTAGACTATCTCTCGGGTGAAAAGCCCGGTAATTGGATAAGCACTTCGTTAGTATAAGAGCCCATGAAGTGTGTCGGTGTACGCAGAACTGTTGGTGGAAGTCCATGAATTCTGTGTCGGTTGGGTGCCGTTGGTGTAAGTCCATAAAAATCCACCCCAAATAAAGACCCGGTGATTTTAAATAGTCATTTAGAGGATAATATAAATGGCGGGAGCTGGAAGGGCTCGGTTTTATATGCATTGGCATTTGCATGCGTTAAGGAACCGTGAAAGGCTCGGGGTTAAAATGCGGGAATGAATCTCATTTCATTCATGGCATGGTAAATTCCAACATGGAATATATATATTCTTGATTAGAATGATTACATGATTATATAATTGTGGATTGTTACATGTATACATTCATATGCATTTAGGTGGGGAGTAGCCCTTGTAAGAAATATTCTACTTAGCGTTGGCTCACCCTATACGGTAACACATTTCAGGTGCGGGGTTCGTACCAGTGGAGGACTCACATTCAAGGCCTCAATGTTGAAGAAAAGCAGGGTTGTGACTTTTGAAAATAAGTTTTTGTAAAACTTTTGGTAAAATTCCATTTGACATGTAAATGTATGGAATATTTTGTAATAGGCCTTGTACATATTCACTTGTATGTAAAAAACATTGTTAAATACGTTTGGGATGAATTTGGAAAGGTTTAAATTGGATTGGAAATCGAGAACAGGTGAAACACGGAAAAAATGGACCTAGCGTACCGGTACGGTGAGGTCCAGAGAGTTCAGCGTACCGGTACAGTGAGGTCCAGAGAGTTTAGCGTACCGGTATGGTGTGTTCCAAAGAGTTCAGCGTACCGGTACACTTGGGCAGATTTTGAATTTTTTTTTATTTTTCTTCCAGGGTCTTAGGCTATACATCTTTTAGTTCCAATGATACAAATATACCTTAAATGAGATATATTGAGGTACATTAAACCTCAATAGGATTAAATGACTAATGAAACACGGGTGTTACGTGTGAGTTTGAAATTTCAGTAATGGGATAATATTAGCGTGATGTCGGATCCAACAGCACTCACGAGTATTTCTGCGGGTTGACGGATGGGCAACGGGATCCCCGATTTTAGGGGCGTCACAGGTAAATTGATTTATACACTTCCAGATATAACTTATGTTGTTAGTGTGGTTAGTCAGTTCATATATTATCCTTGTAAGCCTCATTAGAGGTTATTTGTCGTATTCTTCGATATCTGAAAGAAGCACCGGGAAAAGAATTATTAAATCATTCTTCATCATCCATGATTGTTACTGGTTTTCTAATACTAACTGGGCAGGTATTGATACACGTCTAGATATTACTTATGTTGTTAGTGTGATTAGTCAATTCATATATTATCCTTGTAAGCCTCATTGGAGGTTATTTGTCGTATTCTTCGATATCTGAAAGAAGCACTGGGAAAAGAATTATTAAATCATTCTTCATCATCCATGATTGTTACTGGTTTTCTAATACTAATTGGGCAGGTATTGATAAACGATCTATCTCAGGTAATTGTATGTTTATTAGTGGTAATCTTGTTACTTGGCATAGTAAGAAATAAAATATGATTGCCTGTTCAAGTGCATAGGCTGAATACTGGTCTATAGCTTATAGAACATGTGAAATGTTGTGAGTTCGTTCTCTCCTTCATGATATGGGTATCAATGTGCCTTGTCCTATGGAGATGCATTGTGATAAACAGACAACTATTTTCATTGCCAGTAGAGAGGAAGAGAAGATTATGTGAAGAGAGTAGTGGATTATGGTTACATAGGTTACATAGTGGATTATGTTACATATATATATATATATAACCATAAACTACCAAAAATATCCTTAGCACGGTATTCAGAGAATTGCTTGCCACCTACGCTCCACCATCCATTCCAAGTTTAGGAACCTAGGTAATAGTATCCCGATCAAACAACTAACGAAAGGGATGAGAGAAACAAGGAGTCTACCGGATGCGATTCAACTAGTCGAGACCGAGAACAGGTGTGGAAATAACTAGAGGTAACATAACATAACATAATAGAAACAGATAGGCTAGTGGATCAATTTTGTTTTAAAACAGTTGAAACAAGACTATCTTTCACCAATCAAAAATTTATCATTAACTTGACTCACATTGATGGTTGACTATGCTTACCAAGGTACGATACACATTTTTTTTTGACTGATCCCATCAGTCTTGAAAATAAAAGTTTTATCCACTAGCTCATCTATTTTCAAATTAGATTAGAACAAGATGAAGCAGCTTCAAGATAGCAAGCTATGAAGAAAGCAACTGGCACTAAGGTTCACCAATTAAAGGAATCCGCTACTACATAGAAATATTTAGTCATAGGAATTTCAGTAGTCCACACCATCCTCAGCTTTTCTTCTTTATCTTTGGACCTTTTAACAACTTCTTTTTAGTCATTTCAAATTCTTCTTGCTCTTATGGAGAGGAGGATTGTTACTGATGCAATTCATCGATAGTGTGATTACCTCTTACACTATTAAATTCAAGGCAACACATGATTGAAGTTAACTGCTAGTGTAGTCAACATATGTATACAGGCGTACACACCCCTTAACTTCTCATATGTGATCATTTATGGTAGCACAAGTTCTTTCTTAGTATGTCACAACAATTCCACAACCAGCGATAAAAAATTCCCATATACATATATGTATATGCGTGCGTGTGTGTGTGTGTATATATATAAAGAGAGAGAGAGACTACATGGTAAACCTAAAATTGTAAGGCTTTTACGAAAGGATTTGTTTCTTTATTCTTTTTCTTTTTCATTTTTTTTTTTTTGTAGTTTTTTTTAGGACAATCACTAGCAATAAAGTTGGAGCAAGATTTGTGGTTTGTGCTTTTTATAGATGGCCATATTTCATCCAAAAAGAATAAGTATCTTTTAGTGCATAACTAAATCACGTCTGAGTTTAACTTGTTCCTTCTAGCTAGGTGACCAATAGGCCTTGGAAGCTATTTAAAGGAGAAAATAAGTAAGAACAGCATTTTACCAACAGACACTCTCAAATGTAGTATCTTCAAAATACATTGTCAGTATCTCACAGCAATTCCAGAACATGCTATCAAATATGCATGTACAGACACATTGATGAAACATGTCCAAATGTTTCCAAATATTAAAGGATTTTTTTTAGTTGGAGCAAGGGTAGCAAGTGTTGAACAATATATCAAGGTTTGTGGTTAATGCTTTTTATAGATGGTCATGTGTCATCTAAAAACAAAAGTGTCTTTTACAGTTTTAATGCGTAACTATATCACAGCGGAATATAACTTGTTCCTTCTAATAAAATTCGATACAGGATGTCTTATTCTATATAGGTGATAAATAATCTTTGCTCCAAAAAGGGCAGTCTCATCTAAAATTAATAAGTGTTTGACACTCAGGCAGATACTGAGATCAAATTTTTTTTTTATTTTTTTGACTTCTAACTTCCTAACCCGGCTGGAAGCCAGCTGGAATTTTGATGGTTTCGCTTTAAAGATGGGGTAAATACTTTGGTCATGAGAAGGTGTAAGCCGAACAAAACCCATAGGGCATAGGAAGTTGAGAATGAGATTGCATTTAGACAGGGACTGTGATCGGATCCTTATACGATAGTCGTTCAACATACTGAACTAGGTTGTTGAAAGCTATTTAAAGGAGAAATTAAGGACACCATTTTCATCAACAGACATTCTCAAATGTAGCATCTCCAATCAAAGTTCTTTGCAAGAATAAAAATTCACCAATTGTAAATTGTCAAGGCGGAACTTGCCTGCGTCCAAGAGCCTGAAGAAAGTTCTGCATATTTCCAATAAGAAGAGCAAAAAGCAAAAGGCCCAGTCCAATGATGGCCATGGTGAAAAGGACTTCCCCGACAAAATAACTTGGAATTTGGTTTCCAGCCAGCGTACTTATTTGCTTTATTAGAATCAGCACAAAGAAAAATGGTGTCAGTAGAAGGCATGTCAAATTCATAAATTCAGGCATCTTACTCCACCCCCAATAAAACAAAATTAAAGATGAAAGTCTCATTAAAAATTAAAACTCTACTCAGAAAAGCAAGTAGTCATAACAACGTATGACACAAACGTGATTTCATCTATCAGCAGACAGATCTAACATATTGTAAAAACAGTCATCTATCGACAAAGAGGTGGACATCAAGCAAATTCGAAAGAGTTGCACAGCAATCTAATGTAGCATCAGTAGAGAATCCACATCTTCTGAATACAGAAGGTAAAAAAGAGATATGAACATGAAGCATTTTATTTTGGACATTTCACTTCCAGAACACACGTGCTAAAACTCACAATACTTCCTTCTGGCCAAATAACCCTATCCTTACAAGCAAAGTCAAGAAGGTGGCAACAATGATTTTAGGTTTCAGACAATGGCAGGCTTATCCTCCCTCATGAATAGCAACTCAACGACTGATTCCTCATGTGTCTAACATGAGATTCCTGCAACAAGTTAGTGTGTATATAAGGTGGATCCTCATTTTAGGCAAACTCAAAGAACTTCATTGATCTCTGTTATATTTAGGACTAACCGGAAAGGAAATAGTTTTGGGAGTACTGCATGAGGGGGGAAAAGAATTGTCACCGTGCAACATAAAAAACGAGTACACCCATACATGGGTACAGTTATTACAACATATAACATACAAAATAACACTAATATTCTTAACACTCCCCCTCAAGCTAGAGTATAGTTATCATATGATTTCAACTTAGAAGAAATAGCTGTCAGACAAGTATGATTCAACGCTTCGGTAAACATATCTGCAAGTTAACCCTTTCACAAATGGTGTCATAATATCTTCAATTAGTATCTTACTCGAGTAAAGTAACAATTAGCCTCGATGTGCTTGATCCTCTCATGAAATACTGGATTAAAAGAAATACGAAGTGCTGCCTAATTATCGAAAAACAAAGGTGGAAGAGGTTAAGTGTTGCAACCACATTCAGTTTGCTCAAAGTATGTTCCATTGCTCTATGTGCAATTTCTGCATTGGGTAATGATACTATAGTTTGTTTCCTACTCTTCCACAAAACTAAATTGCCCCCTAAGAAAGTACAATAGTAGTCAATCTTTGATTGGAGGGTGATCAAACCCATTCAACATCTATCATACATCCATTCTTAGATGTCTATTTGATCGATATAAGAACCCAAGTCTAGAAACCGTTTACAATATCAAAGAACATGAGCAACAACAACCCAATGTGATATACTAGGTTCTATCATAAACTAACTGACAAAACTTACTGCATATGCAATATCTGACCAAGTAATAGTGAGATAGTTTAACTTTCAAACCAATCTGTATGCCTAGAAAGATTTTCAAATAGTGTATCAAAGAATAAGAGCAACAATAACCCAATGTGATATACCAGGTTCTCCCATAAACTAACTCACAAAACTTCCAGCATCTACAATATTTAGCCAAGTAATAGTGAGATAGCTTAACTTTCAAACCAATCTGTATGTCTAGAAAGATTTTCAAATAGTGTATCATCTTCCACCACAAGTTTCTAGTTCGGATCTATAGAAACATCAACTAGTCAACCACCTAGTTAACTTGCTACTTCTAGCATACCAAGGTACCTATTCCCCCTAATATAAGCTAATACCTTGCATCGACCGACCAACTTCGATGCCCAAAAACTATTTATGTTTGCCTAAATCTTTAGTATGAAATCATTGCCACATAACTTCACAAAATTAATCAACATAAACAACTAATATAGTGTAGACTACGTTACTATGTCCGTGGTATACAAAGTAATCTATCAGACACCTAGAGAGTCCCAACTCTAAAAGTACCTCTAAAAACATATGCAACTACACCCTCGATGATTGCTTCAGATTATAGAGGGACTTCTTCAATCAACACACACTGCCACAATAATCCAGCAGAGCAACAAACCTAGGTGGTTGCTATATGTAAACCTCTTCAACAAAAATCACCGTGCATAAAAAACTTTTGACATCCAATTGAAATAAAGGCTAATCAATTTTAGCAATAAAGAAATCAACACAAAAAATAAGAAATCTTAGCCTCTGCATAAACAATATATGTCATAGCACGACACTCAGCCCGTACACTAGAACACAGAACCACGTTCTACTTTTTACTACGCCAATTACCACCAACAAATGTGTAACACCCAGACGTAGATCATCTATCATCATGACTACCTACTTAATTCACGTAAGAAAAACCAACAGTAGTTATGGATGATGATGAACGATATAATAAGCCCTTCCACGGAACCTCTTTTAGATATCGAAGTATGTGACAGATAGCTTCTCAATGAGGCTTACGAGGGGCATGCATGTACTAACTAACCGCAACAACACCACTTGTGATATTAGGGCGTAAAATAAATCAATTTACCAATCGCCCTATATCATCAACGACTTCTCCACTTTTAAGATCTAGCTTAACTGTTGGGTCCATAGGTGTATCAATTAGACGTGCACCAAGAGTACCTATTTCAGATAGTAAGTCTAATACATATTTTCATTGGCCCAAACTAATACCCTCCTTTGAGTGGGCAACCTCAATCCAATCTCAATACCTAGAAGTACCAAAGAAGATCTAAGTCTTCAGTATGAAATTGTTTCTCCAAATAAGCCTTGAAGTGAGCAATACCATATGAGTCATTCTCACCGGTGACGATGTCATCGACATACACAATAACAATAATAATACCGGCAGAAGACTAACAAGGGAAAACTGAATGATCCGAGGTAGAAGGTTGAAAACCAAATTAAAGTCCCGCGGCACTGAACTTATCAAACCAAATACGTGATAACTATTTCAAGCTATTCTTCAAACGACACACTAATTGTTCTTGACTTGAACTCACATAACCTGGAGGTTGTGTCATATATACCTCTTCTTGTAGATCTCCATGTAAGAATATATTCTTTATGTCCAATTGATACAAGAGGAAGTCAGAACTAACTGCACCAGAAATAACAACTCTAATAGAGTCAAGACGAGTATCCGGGGAGAAGGTCTCACAGTAATCCACACCATAAGTGTGAGTATACCCTTTAGCAACCAACCGTGCCTTCAACCACTCAATAGAACCAGCAAGATAATGTTTCACACAGAGTACACCTAGCGACAACTAACGTGCTGCTTCGCAGGCGGAAGAGAAGTAATGTGTAAAATATGATTTTCATGAAGTACCTTAATTTCTTCATCCATTATCAGTTTCCATTCAGGAGATGTTAATGCCTGCTTTAAAGAGTTAGGAACAATGATAAAAGACAAGGTAGACGCAAAACAACAAAATGAAGAGAAAAATCGATACAAAGAGACAAAATTTAGAAATGGGATGTTGGGTACAAGTACTAGTACCTTTCCGCAATCTAATAGGGAAATCAAGCAACTTAGGAGAAGGAACCTCAGTGGAAACAAATATTGGTTGGGGAGCTGGAGCATATAAAACAACTTGTTTATTCGTGAAACAACCGTAGACCTCCAATAGAGGATCAGTAGCAGGAGAAAGAGAAGATACACAAGGAACAAGAGCCAATGTCACACCCCAACTCCAAGGGCATGACCGGTTGTGAACCATAGATCCATAACCTATGGAACACGTAAGCCTAATAATAAACTAATAATATCATAACAGAAAACAATATTAATACTAAATTAATCTCATGTCAATATATCAAAGTCAGCATACCTAAACCTGTTTGCCCCAATTATCCACCGAGTAAAGATGGCTATATGATTATGCTACGGAGGTCACAATACTATTAGTCCCCAATCAATTCCCTGAGTCCGCTATTGACACTCCAATCGTTTACCTAAAAAATATATATTTTAAAAACATGAGCTAAAAAGCCCAGTGAATGGAAAGGCATGCATTTTCAAAATGGCTGAAAAACATATTTGGCATATGTAAATCAAAGGTTTGGAAAAATAACTTCATCAAGATAACCAATTTCTCGAGAATAACACAATCGAATTCCAACAAGAAATCATACCACAATAGTGAATCATATCATAATGGTAAAGACCGTACGATATCCAATAATCGATGGGAACCAAATACCAAATACAATAACTGACAATAAGAAAATACGTATGGCATATGATAGATAACCATAAACAAAGCTAGTAAAAACGTTGTGATAATAACAAATTATATCATCATCTTATACTAGTAAGGACTTGTACGATATCTGGGAACCATACCAAATGCCAAAAGATCTCAAGGTTGGATCAACATCGTACTTAGGGTCACCACTGGATGCCGCCCAGGAATTGTTCCCTAAGACGATCCGGTGAAGGTCACTAGGACGCACCAGGAACTATTCCTTCAACCGTTGAACACTAGGGTCACCTCAGCCTCCCCCGGGTCTGTTCCCTAGTAGCCAAGGTCACCCGCACACAGAGGAATAATTTTCCTAGACTTTTAACCAAATGTCAGAATCTATCTCAAAGTTCGATCCAACATCGTACTTAGGGTCACCACAGGTTGCCGCTCGGGAACTGATCCCTAAGACGATCCATTGAAGGTCACCAGGACGCACCAGGCACTGTTCCTTCAACCATTGAGCACTAGAATCACCTCAGCCTCCCCCAAGTCTGTTCCCTAGTGCCCAAGGTCACCCGCACATAGAGAAATAATTTTCCTGGACTTTCAATCATGGTCCCATTCACTATCACAAAGTCTCACCATATAAACAAATGATTGAGTTACAATACTTCACAAAAGAGTTCATCAAAGTAATCAAAATCGTATGCCGCAAATATATAGACAATTAGTAAAGCATTATTGTAAAGGTAGTAAAGAACAAACATTATGTATCATTTTTAAAATGTTTCGGGATACCGAGAAAATACATAGAACCCACTCACCTCAAGTCCAAAGGAAATGATAAGCTTCTTGAGTGTTGCTTGTTACCCGAAGTAGAGTGAAATGTTATCAATACCTTTTCTCTTTCTCTCACAATTTCTTTTCTCCTTTGATGAGGTGTTCTTTCTTCCTTCTTTTCTCTTTTACTCTCTATTCTTTCTTGAAAGTGGAAAATTACTTGTGCACTTGTACCCTTAATCCAATCCTCAAATGCCCTATTTATAGGCATCCTAGGATTATTCTAGATAATATTGACACACTAGAATATTCTACCATCTCCCCTTTCCTAGATCCTTCTAGGTTTCAAACTTATTTTACACATGATAATTTCACAAGTATCTAGATTCATCTATGATATTCTAAAGTCTTCTCCAACTTTCTACGTCCTTCTGAAACTTTTCAAAACATTCTAAATCCTCCTAAAACCTTCTAATATTTCCTAGAACCTTCTAAAATAGTCTAGACTTTTCTATATTGTTTTAGAACTTTCTGGATTCTTCTAGAACTTTCTATAAACTTCTCCAACATTCTAGATTCTTTTAGATTATTCTAAATTCTTCTTTTAAAAATTTTTTTTTATTCCTACCAAGATAATATTCTCCAACTAGTTCCTTGACAAAATGGAACGGGATATTACATTCTTCCCCCCTTAAAATAATTTCGTCCTCGAAATTATGCTAGTTATCGCAACCGAATAAGTGTGGTATTTCTGATGCATTTGCCCCTTTTGCAAAAAACAATATGGCCTCAACTGCATGATTCTTTGTAACCAGTTCACCAATTGATTTGCCTTTTGTCATGAGCTTGCATTGTTGTTGCCTTTTGTGCCACTATTAACATAGACACATGGAATATGTTACACCCGCAACAAGTCGAGGTGATAGAGCCTCTCAATAGACTGCCACACCAACCCTATTTGGGACTTTGAAGCGTCTAATGCTACTAGACTTGACCTTTCTTTAAATTGAATAACCTCTCAAAGCATTGTAAAGTCCAATAACCGAATTATTATCACTTCTTATTCCATAACTAATCGATCAAAACTCAAAGCAAAACCATCCAGTTTTGCAATCTTGTCAAGTTTCATCGTTGATTTCGATAAGCTATCTAATCCTTCACTCCACCAAGCTCTTTAGATAGACATTATAGAACCAAAACTTGATTAAAAATAGTGCCCATTTCAGATTCCACACACTATAGAATTAAGGCATGGGTAGTTTCCGAGGTTAAACGGTTACTCCATAAAACCCAAGGCAACCTCGGGAAAAAGTAGAATGAATTTGACCACGTTAATGATAACACCTTTTTGAAGCAACATTACATGTCAAAGATGTCTAGAATTAAGGTTCACAATTTGTTCTTAATCATTTTTACATTCTCTCTTCCCCAACCTCTCATGATAGTGTTACTAGTCCCCACTCATTACCTTTAGAATATATCATTAAGATGAAGCGCCTTGCTATATCACAGAGTAACCCATGGCTTCCAATCCATTATTTTATTGTCTACCCTAAGCCTTGCACATCAAACTCATCCATGAGTAACCGAATAATTCTTGTGCACCTCAGAAAAGCAAACTTATCTGATGAAGATGAAGAAATTGATAATTAACCATTATAAGTTACGAACCTAAAACCACTAGCATCTACCATCTCGTATATCTCTTTCTTCGATTGTCCCCCATTAAAGTTGTTCTCTTCCCTTACCAACTCATTTATGTATAAAACTTGACCGATATCTCTCTCCTAGTGTAACACCCCGCATTTTCTTTTATATATGTATATAGATATATAGTAAATAATTGTGATAAAAAAAAATGTAGATATATGTAGTGATGTGTGTTTGAATTTGATAGATTGAACAAGTAGAGATTTAAAATGTTAGTGAAAATAATAGTTGAAATTTGATTTTAATAAGTGAAAATATGAAATTTTAGGTCCTAGAACTTGTATTAAATAGGTTTGGTGTAGAAATATGTGTTGGAGAGGTTTGGGATAGATTTGGTTGGCTTAGGAATGGATTGGAAATGGAAAATGGACGAAGACAGGCTAAGAACAGTGCACCGCTGCAACTTCAAGCTCGATTTAGACCTTGATGCAATCAATATCTCTCAAAACTCAAAACATGAAAGTTTTAGAGCTCTTTCGTATCATTCCATAGCATCTTGAATCATCTCAATCGGAGCTTGGATGAGAGAGTTATGCTCAGATAACGAAATAATGTCGAAATAGTGCAATTAGCTTCGTTTTGCATTTAATGTCTCCATTTGCATCCTAAATCAAAATATAAAAATAATGAGTACTTTTAGGCTTCAAATAAGTATAAAAGGCTTTAAGAAACACCCTTTATCACCTTTTATTTACAAACATCGCAAATCTTCATTAATAGCCGATTGGGATGGGTAAAATAGAATATTTAGTGTTTCGGGTGTATGTTGACTTGGGTGTTGAGATAAATCATAAAAATAAATATTTTTAAGGTTAAAATAACATTAAAAATGAATCTGGAACGTCGAAAAACCTTAGAATAGTCATATGGATCAAATTGGAGATTCTTAGTGGCAAAACCGTAAATTTGGAGAAACCCAAAACAGCCTATGAACAGTATTTTTCGGGGCTACTATGTTTTAAACTCATTTTCATCTCATTTGCTCTCATTTCCTTCACTCCCCTCACAGCCCCACACCTCTTGAAACCCTAGAGGGCATTAGAGAAGAAGAAAGGAAGGGAAAAACAAGAGATTCAAGGGTGATTCAAGATCAAATATTCTTATTCTTCACTCCAAAGCTAAGGATTCAAGGTAGGGGTTTTCTCTCATTCACTTACATTGAGGCTAGGGTATTTATATATGTATGTTTTGGCTATCAATGATATATATATGCTATGGAATCATCCTCTCTTAGGCTTTTTGCAAGGATTACTTGTTTTGAACAAAGTAGAGTTTAATACCCATGAAATCTCCTTTCTAGTTTTAAAACCCTAATTTTTGGAGAGTGATATATTTCCTTCCTAAATGCTTTCTTTATTATGGATTTCAAAACCTTAGTGCTTTGTGTTGGGTAGAAAAATAATGTTATTGTGATCTCATGTATTTTCTTAGTTAGTTGTGGAATTGTTATATGATATATTTTGGAAATTTTGGATAGATGCTTATAAATTGAGATAAAATGTTAAAATTTTATGCTTGGTTGGGTTGTTTATGATGCACATGAGTGAGAGGTTCCTTGTAAAGATGTTCACCCCTTCCCAAGAGGTTCCCGGTAAGGATGCTTGAGAATCAAATGTGACCTAAAAGGGGGTGGAGGTTACCACAAAGTATGTCACCTACCGAAAAAATTGTTGAAAATTAGTTATGACAATTAATTGTTATTATTTGTATGCGGTGCTCATTTATTTATTTAAGTAATGTTTTTAAATAAACTTGAGATCCTTTTTAAATGTCACTGTTTTATTTCAAATTATGTGTCTATGTTATGTTAAAATTGAGACCGACCGTTTTAAATGATTTTCTAAACCTTGTATGGGTTTGGGAGAATGTTTCTACAGAGTTTCGTGCTCACCCCCTATCGCTAACATTTTTCAGATTACCCGCTTAAGGAGGAGGACGTAAGGGTCAAGGAGCCCACTACTTGGGAGACTCCACGGGACGGGAGTGTGGATCCCGAGATGGACGCATAGAGCGACCTCCTTTCCTTTTGTACTAAACTAGAACATTCTTTTGGAACATTGTGTAGTCTAGCTTCTTTTGTTTATTCCGCTGCGTTTCCTTAATTAATTTTTGAGAGGTAATAGCCATGACTTGGGCTTTTTCTTTTGGATAATGTTGTAAATATTCGTGGATGACAAATGAAGTCTTGTTTCTTAAGGGATTATATTAGTGCTCTCATGATAGGAATGGTTTTAGAATATAATGTCATCCAGGGTGTGTTTTGGGGCGTTACACCTAGACAACTTCCACAATGATCAGTTATACTCAAAATCTCTCTTCCTTAAAAATGCTTTACTCTTCAAAATTCATAATATCTTTTCTCCTCTTACTAAAATTAAGTATTCCACCTTTGCAACTTTTGATGTGCACGCTGTCAAAATATTAATATTTATGCAATTGTGGCTATGTGAGCTAAATTAATATATATTTTTCCCATGATTGATTGATTAATCATCATTACTTGAAGTGGGTTTAAAAGATCACCTCTAGAGACTCGGGACCTCCACCCTAACATTTGACATTACCACAAGACTTGTTCCTTTTACAAAGCTAAGAATTCATAAAGAAATAACCAAAATCACCAATATCATCCTAAGTTACCGCAGTCATCTTAGAAGATCCAAATATTGATTACATTAATCGAATCACTAGGTCAAATCAATACATTAATCTCTAAAGATAACCAATTACAATAGACTCTAAAGTTTGCTCCATTGCTTGTCTATTCAAAACTTATGACCTAACTAATTAAGAAGTTCTTCTATAATCTGATAATTTAACACCTATCACAATCACTCAAATATTTCCAAAAGAAAATGATATTCATTTCTAGTAAGAATCAACGTATTATTTTACTCTAATTACTATGAATCTCTCTGAAATAAAATTCCAGTAGTATCAAAATTCTCTAACCATTTGATAATCAATGATCGGCCATTAAATCGCTATTTTACTTTTAAAATATCACTTTTTCAAATGTACCCACAAACCATCAATTTAAGATAGAACGACGTATCTTAAAACTTTTGATTTCTCGGTGCTCCAACAATAACATCAGAAAATTCCAAGTTTTCATATTTTATTCATAAATATAACTTTCTTCACTAGCACCTGATCAAAACTATACTGTGCCCACTTGCTATCAATTAAGATTATGACTTCACTAATGATTGATACAACAAAAACTCAAACAAATCAGACTTTTCATTCATATACTCAAATTCATCCACCAATCCTATGGACATAATCCATATTGTTACGTTTTTACTTCATAACTATCAAATTTTTTATAAATGCCTAACTATAAGATAGTTCAATCTCAATAAGTCTTCCCGAAGTTAAACTCCTTGTGACATCTTACTATCACTTGCCTTCAAGAATCAAAAACAAATCTAAAAAGTTATCTTCTTAGAGTATAAACCCGACCTTATGAAAAATTTCCACTCAAATCTGTAAATAAAGAGAATTAGCCAAACTCCTCAACCAAGTCAAACATCACATCCTTAAGTTATACCGACAAGTCTCCATGATAACACTAATTTGGATACCTCTAGGCTGGATTATCAAATAGGATTTTTCTCTTCACACCTATCTTGATAGTAAATGTTATCCAAAAGAAAATTCTATTTTTCACCTTACTATCATTCTTCGTCACGAATCAAGAACAACTCTACAAATTTATCTCTTACACATTCCAAGGTCACCATAAAAGAACTTATTCATTTGTAATGAATCAGAATCAACCAAACTCATTAACCAAATAAAGAACTACTCTAATGGTCAAAGAACTACCGTTAATCCCATGCTTAGCCAAGTACCCAAAATTTTAACGATTGGACTTCAACAATTGACTAAACCTATCCCTTTGATCTCATATCAATAGGTCAATTTCCAAATACAAGGGATTGCGATACAAACTTTTGATCAATTTTACTAATTTAATATACATTTACTCAATAACATCCAAATGACTTATTTGATGCATTCCTAAATTTATGTCTAGCACCACATCCTTCATGATAACACTCTAGATATTGAAAATGTTTATCAATCATATCATCCTAAATGATGTTGCACCGCCACAAATCATTTGATTGAATAGTCTAGTCTTAATAATGACTTCAATCAAATCTAAGGATAGTCACTAAAGGTATTACCTTCAATAGTTGAGTCACTTTCTTAACCATAAGAAAAACTCCAATAAATCAAACAAAATTTTTTAAAAGTCGAGTATCACCAGTATTTATATCATCTATCACTATCTTCTACCATTTGGATTATCATCACTTTATCAATCATTGTCCTCAATAATTAGACCATCTCCCTTTACCTTTGTCTCTATTACTATCCTTCAACATTTGTATTATCACATTTTCTCTGTAATTGTCTTTCACTATTTCATCTATTTACTAACCTTCGTCCTATGGATAATCACCATTGACCATATCATATGCAACTATTCTCAACCTTTTGGATTACCAACTTTTACAACTCTACAAGTCATTATTCCATTCCACTGGCCATGACAATAAACTCTGAAGTTTTGGTGTTCTACAAAACCGTGATCTAGTTAGCCCTTCACGATGAAGTACTTACACCAAGATACTAAATGAGACTAATAAATACTTTTACGTGAAAATATGCGGTTCTTCCAATCACAATAGATTGCATAATAGATCCACAAATATAAATATAACCATTAAAATGAACTAGTAACTCCCAATTTGCTTACTTCAAAAAAATCTACCCACATAAGGTCACCCAATTTCTTATTTCGTCCAACAGCATATTCTATTAAAACCATAGAGAATATTATATGATGTTATCTTGACTTCAAAATCATCATATGTATCGTCTAAGGTTCACAAAAGTAAGCATGGTCTACCATCACCAATTGTTCCTTTAAACAATCTACCAATCTCATCTTTAGTGCATCATTATACTAAAAGGTGGCTACCTTATAATATAAGCTAGTACTCTAACCTAAAAGGTCAAAGTTTGAAACTCAAGAATTATTCAAAAACCTTTTTCTCTAAAACATCATAATAAAGAACTAGTGCACTTTGTTGCATCGATACTTAGGAGAAAAGGCTCTATTGGATGCCAAGACTAATGCTCATCCTTAACATTTCAATAAACATATTATCTCATAACATCTTCACTCCACACCATCAAGTATAATTTTTCCAACTTATATGACCAAAAGGACTCTGGAAACCTTAACCTCCTCTATAAAGATGACACGGCTATAAATGCCCAGATGTGTGTCGCAACCTAGGCTCCGATACCACTCTTGTCACACCCCAACTCCAAGGGCATGATCAGCCGTGAACCAAAGATCCATAACCTATGGAACACGTAACCCTAACAATAAACTAATAATATCGGAGCAGAAAACAACATTAACACTAAATTAATCTCATGTCAATATATCAAAGTCAACATACCTAAACCTGTTTGCCCCAATTATCCACCAAGTAAAGATGGTATACGATATATACTACAGAGGTCACAACACTATTAGTCCTCAATCAATTACCTGAGTCTGCTATTGACACTCCAATTGTTTACCTAAAAAAAAATATTATTTTGAAAACCTGAGCTAAAAAGCCCAGTGAATGTGGCTGAAAAACATATTTGACATACGACATGTAAATCAAAGGTTTGAAAAAATAATTTTCATCAAGATAACCAATTTCTCGAGAATAACACAATCGAATTCCAACAAGAAATCATACCACAATGGTGAATCATATCATAATGGTGGAGACCGTACGATATCCAATAATCGATGGGAACCAAATACCAAATACAATAACTGACAACAAGAAAATACGTATGACATACGATAGATAATCATAAACAAAGCTAGTAAAAACGTTGTGATAATAACAAATTATATCATTATCTCATACTAGTAAGGACTTGTACGATATCTGGGAACCATACCAAATGCCAGAAGATCTCAAGGTTGGATCCAACATTGTATTTAGGGTCACCACAGGTTGCCGTCTGGGAACTGTTCCCTAGGACGATCCGGTGAAGGTTACCAGGACGCACCAGGAACTGTTCTTTCACCGTTGAGCACTAGGGTCACCTCAGCCTCCCCGGGTCTGTTCCCTAATAGCGAGGGTCACCCGCACACAAAAAATAATTTTCCTAGACTTTTAATGAAATGCCAGAATATATCTCAAGATTGGAGCCAACATCGTACTTAGGGTCACCACGGGTTGCCGCCCGGGAACTGTTCCCTAAGACGATCCGGTGAAGGTCACCAGGACGCACCAGGCACTGTTTCTTCAACCGTTGAGCACTAATGGTCATCTCAGCCTCCCCGAGTCTGTTCCCAAATGGCCAGGGTCA
>CAUOFW020006388.1:0-24158 GCA_963454935.2 Ilex paraguariensis
CGTGTCAATAAATTAGTTTTGACAAAAAAATAATTAATATATTAACAATACTTTTAATACATTAAAAGTGTAATGTGAAAATTAAATTTTTAAATGTATAAAATAAAAATTTAAAACTTTTAAGGTGCAACCCTCTGTTGAAAATTTATAATTTGACCTTAAGAATGGGATAAATTATACTTAATAGTGTGACACCCCAAATTCATGGGGTCCGTTAATTTCCCATCAAACCATGGAATGCCCGTGGATACCGTATAACTCGATATCGCACCGTTGTGTCCCATTTACCAGGATCCATAATTTAACGAAATCCGGGCAGAGTCTCCTTTGTACGGGAAGCTCTACCCCAAAACACAATCTGTGCAATCAACATTTACATGACCCATCCGAGGTCCAATATAATACCATAACCACACAGGGTCCATTTTATACATAAAACTTGACCACACCGGGTCCAATCATCATATTTATATCAAAATATGCAAGGTTATATTAAAACAGTCCATATATACTCTATTACAATTCCTTTACACATTACATGCCAAAATTTAATTACAAATCTACTTTTACAAAAAAAAAATGGATTGGAAGCCACAAGTCGACTTTTCTTCAACCATGTGACCCGGATTGTGAGCCGTCCATTGGTGCATGACCCACACCTGAAATGTTTCCCGTATAGGGTGAGCCAATGCCCAGTAGAATAATCCCTACAGAGGCTACTCATCACCTAAAATGCATATGCAATGTATAAATGCAACATTTCACAACAAGTATTCCCTCCAACAATAACATATAATACAATGTTGGAAAATCATGATGCCATGCCAAGTAATGAGATGAAACTCACCCATGCATGCTATCCCGAGCCCACACCGACTCCCACAACACAATGCGACACTTACGTGTAAAACAAACGTCTTTGATGAAACACATCCAAAGATCATTTTGAAATCAACCATATGTCATAAAACTAATTCATTCTTGGATGTTTCCCATCAAATGAATAATTTATATATCAAAATCATGTGCCTTTATGGGGTATCGGATTCAGGAATCGCACCTCCGGCTCCGTACGCCGTTACACTTTTCTGGAATTTCACCGCCGGTAAGTGTATGAACCAAGTGGTCGGGTTTTTCACCCGAGGGAGTGTCTAGCCCTACTTGCTATACCCGACACAAGTTTTCTTATGCATGTCACCGTGCGACTCCGTAGGACATTCCATCCCACTTTCCCGAGCCTACCATCAAGAACCAATGTTGGTGTTGATCACCCCATGCAACCCTACACCCACACTCATGCATGTAGCCCATGAATGTGATGTTAATTCCATGTCCATATTGCAATGCATGCCAAATGACAATTTTTAAATATCATTGTATACCATGACAATTAATATCATTTGCATATAATCACATAACCATTTCAAGTTCAATATATCCAAGAGCATATATCAACACTCCATCAACATGATAACACATAATACATGCTAATATTACATTTCATTCACAAGGCATAATATAAAACACAAAGCATGCCCACATGATCCCAATTTTCAAGGGATTACATAAATACTTCCATATACCAAAATCAAGCCAAGATTTTATATGGATCATTCAAACAAAATAAAAATCAGAATATATGATTTTTATATAACCAATTATCTAAACATTCAAGAAATCACAAACTAGCACTTTCTAACTACCAATTCACACTAAAATTGATCCTACCCATTTCCATAGCACCAATCATAATGGAAAAATATTAGAAATACCCAAAACAGCCCACATGAACCCTATGGACACCTTAGGTTAGAAATAGGTCCGAGTAGGAGGAACCCTACCTCTTGAAGCGTAAAGAATTTGTAGGAAGCCTCAAGAACAAGATTGAAGTCCAAAGCTTAGATTTCTCCAAAATCCTCCTTTGAATCTTCGGTGAAAATCTTTGTTTTTGGTACCCACGCGTAGCTCTCGTCGCGTAGATCGACTTTAATTCTTGGCCCGACGAATTCCGACCGACGGAACTCCGAGAATCGGCGAAAGAAAGCTTGAAGAATTTTATTTTTTCTCCTTAGCTCTTTGGTTTGATCCAGCCGGCAGCAAATGAAGAAATGAAGAGCAAATATCTGATTTGCTCACTTTTATACCTTCTAAACACTTGGCCCTCGTCGCGCCAAGTGTCGTCCTTTGTCCGGGTCCGTTTTCATCCCGAAACGATTAAATTTCGTACCGATTTAAACTCAAAATATTTTATATGAACTTTATTTAAAATATTTTTTAAATTTTCAAATTTTTATAAAAATTTCGTTTTTAGGGGTCATCGAACACCCGTCACCTCGAAAAACGTGAAAAATCTGACTATCTCAGAATTCGACGAAATTTGTCTGGGTAACTAGATTTCGTGAGACGAATCCAACGGTGAGGTCCGTTTCATCATCCGAGGTCTATAAAAATACCAGTTTTTTTTTTTAACTCACACTATAATGGCAAATTACCATTTTCCGTTTTTTTTTCAGAAAAAGTTAAAATTTTTCCCGGGTTTCACATTCTTCCTCCCTTAAAAGAATTTCGTCCCCGAAATTCACATACACATGCACATACAATCACATGCATATGCAAAAGTCAATTAATGGTAAATGACCAGAAGAATATACCTCCATCCTCGAACAAGAAAGGATAACTAATACGGACAGTGTCCTCGCGCTCCCATGTTGCCTCCTCTACTCCTCGATGCTGCCACAGCACCTTCACTAGCCGCACGGTTTTGCCTCGCAAAACCTGTTCCGGCTATCCATGATGCGCACCGGTCCCTCCTCGAAAGTCCCATCAGCATCAACAACAAGCTCTCCCCAATCCACCACATGAGTCGGATGTGGGGTGTACTTCCGAAGCATAGAGACATGGAATACTGCATGAACACTCGATAGATTTGGCGGTAATGCCAACCGGTAAGCAACTGTACCCACTCTCTCAAGTACCTCGAAGGGCCCGATGTATCTCGGTGACAGCTTCCCCCGCTTACCAAACCGGACCACTCCTCTCTTAGGCATAACCTTCAAGAAGACATGATCTCCCACCTCAAACTCTAGAGGTCGCCGCCGTCTATCAGCATAACTCTTTTGCCGGCTTTGAGCCGTGAGAAGACGCTTCCGAATCAAGTCCACCTTCTCCGAGGTGTCTCTGATCAATTCCGGACCCGTAGAAGACCTCTCTCCTACCTCCGTCCAACAAACCGGAGAACGACATGGCCTCCCATATAGTGCCTCATAGGGTGCCATCTCTATGCTCGCCTGGTAACTGTTATTGTATGCAAACTCCACCAAGGATAAGTGATCTTCCCAGCTACCCTTAAGATCTAGGACGCATGCCCGTAGCATGTCCTCTAAAGTCTGGATAGTCCTCTCAGACTGACCGTCTGTCTGGGGATGAAAAGCAGTGCTCATCATTAATTGTGTCCCCATGGCTCGCTGGAAACTCTCCCAAAAATGAGCCGTAAACCTGGGATCCCGGTCCGATACAATAGATACAGGTACTCCATGCAGCCGGACAATCTCCCGTATATACAACCTGCAGAATTCCTCCAATGTGAAGGTCATCCGCACAGCCAAAAAGTGTGCCGACTTAGTAAGCCGGTCCACTATCACCCACACCGCGTCATGACCCCGCGATGTCCGTGGCAAATGGGTCACAAAATCCATCGTGATATGCTCCCACTTCCACTCAGCTACCTCAAAGGCTGGAGTAATCCCGCTGGTCTCTGGTGTTCAGCCTTAACCTGCTGACACGTGAGACATCGACTGACAAAATCGCCAACCTGCCTCTTCATTCCACTCCAGTAATACTGGCGACGAAGATCATGATACATCTTTGTGCCCCCTGGATGAACTGCAAAACGGGAGCAATGAAACTCCCTAAGGATCTCCTCCCTCAGATCTGCCAATTGAGGAACCACAACCCTTCCTCGATATCGAAGACTACCATCTGAGTGAGTAGCCCAGCCCTCGTCACCCATACCTGCCTGTACACGGTCCCGGATGAACAATAGCTCCGTGTCCTGACTCTGGGACTCAATCACCCTGCTCAGCAGAGACGGTATAGTCACCAAACTCCCCAAAGTACCCTGAGCCTGACCCATATAACATAGCCCGAACTGTCCCACAGTCTCGAGCATCTGCCACTCCCGGGAAGCTACACTAGCTAAAACTCTCTGTGACCTTCGGCTAAGTGCATCAGCCACCACGTTTGCCTTACCAGGATGGTAATGCAAAGTGAAGTCATAGTCCTCTAAATACTCCATCCACCGGCGTTGCCTCATGTTAAGGTCCCGCTGTGTAAAAATATACTTCAAAACTCTTGTGGTCCGAAAATACTTCAAACTGCTCACCATACAGGTAGTGACGCCAAGCCTTCAAGGCAAAGACAATGGCTGCTAACTCCATGTCATGTGTGGGGTAATTCTGCTCGTGATTCTTTAGCTGTCGAGAACCATAAGCTACTACCCTCCCAGACTGCATCAAAACACATCCCAGCCCGTCCTTCGAGGCATCACAATAGACCGTGTACCTCTGTCCTCGTTCTGGAACTATCAGAATAGGAGCTGAAGTAAGCCTCTTCTTCAACTCTTGGAATGCATTCTCACAAGAATCATTCCACACAAACTTGACATCTTTCCGGGTCAACTTCGTCATAGGTGCAGCCAATCGAGAGAAATCCTCAATAAATCGCCGGTAATACCCCGCCAATCCCAAGAAACTACGTATCTCGAAGACTGACTTCGGTCTCTCCCAATTCATAACTGCCTCAACCTTCTCCGGGTCCACGGATACACCCGAAGCCGACACCACGTGTCCCAGAAATTTCACCTCAGTAAGCCAGAATTCACACTTGCTGAACTTGGCATATAACTGATAATCTCTCAATGTCTGGAGAACAATTCTCAAGTGACTCTCATGCTCCTCCTCAGACTTGGAGTAGATCAAGATGTCATCAACAAAAACCACAACAAATTGATCTAAATAGGGTTGGAACACCCTGTGCATGAGGTCCATGAATGCCGCTGGAGCATTGGTCAATCCAAATGGCATCACTGTGAACTCGAAATGCCCATACCGCGTTCTAAACGCCGTCTTAGGAATATCTTCCTCCCTAACCCTCAATTGATGGTAACCGGTTCTAAGATCTATCTTGGAATAGACTCGTGCCCCCCTCAGCTGATCAAACAAGTCATCAATCCTCGGCAAAGGGTACCTATTCTTGATAGTGACCCTATTCAACTTTCGGTAATCAATACACAACCGAAGAGTCTTATCTTTCTTCTTAGCAAACAGAACCGGAGCGCCCCAAGGTGAAGTGCTCGGTCTAATAAACCCCTTGTCCAACAATTCTTGCAATTGTACCTTGAGTTCTTGCAACTCAGTAGGCGCCATCCTGTGTGGTGTCATAGAGATGGGAGATGTATCGAGATGCAACTCTATAGTGAAGTCCACATCCCTATGTGGAGGTAATCCCGGTAGTTCATCCGGAAAAATATCCTCATAATCACACACAACCCGAGGTAGACTTAACTCCTGCCTCGCCTCGTCTTCAAGGGTCAGGCTTGCTAGCCAACCCATCAGCTGCCCATGCCATCTGGAGTCGTATACTGCTTGGGGTAAAGCATCGTGCTTATCCCCTTGAAACATGAAACAAACCCCATCCGGTGTGTAAGCAGTGATTCGCTTTCGATCACAATCAATGACGACTCGGTGTGCCGCCAACCAATCCATCCCAAGGATCACATCGAACTCCGACATGTCCATGACTCGAAGGTCCATAGTGAGTAGAATCCCTGAGATCTCCAACTCACACCCCCGACATATCTGATCAACCCTCACCCTAGCACCTAGGGGAGAACTCACATGCAATGGCTCTTTCAAGGTCTCAACCTCTAAGCCCAAGTCATCCACACAAGATGCAGCAATAAATGAATGAGATGCACCAGAATCAAATAACACTCTAGCCCATAAGCGGGAAAGTAGAAATGTACCCTGTATCACCGACGGATCTGCCAGCCCAGTCTGTGGCATCATGGCGTAGACACGCCCCGGAGTCCCTGAAGTCCCGGCTTGTGAGCCCTGGCCTCTTCCTCGACCCATTCCTTGGCCCATCTGGCCAGCTTGCGGTGTCCCTGCACGAGAAATAGTAGGGCCTTGTGCTGCACCCTGAAACTGGTACTGGCTGCCCTGACCCGTAGTAGGGTAGTGAGGAGCATACTGCGTCTGTGGTTGCCCCACTGAAGTCTGAGATTGCGACGACCCATGACCCTGGGATCCCTGCCTCTGAGGACAATCCCTCTTCATGTGACCCGGTTGGTGGCAATGATAGCAAGTCCTCTGGCCAACCTGGTAGGAAGGTCTCTGATTTCTCCCACCTTGGGAGGATTGACTTTGGCCTTGGCCTTGATAACTGCGGTCTTGTACCTGAAATCCTTGTGGAGTAGAAGTCCTTTGCTTCTTCCTTGAGCTAGAAGAAGAGGATTGGCCTTCCTTCTTCTTGTCTTTTGCACCAGACTCCCGGATGCTCCTTGCGTCATCCACCTCTCTCTCAATGGCCAAAGCTGTGGTGACCATCAAGTCGAAGTCTTGTAGTAGAAGACCAACAATTTTACCCCGGATGGATAACTTCAGCCCATCCTCAAATTTTCTAACCTTGGCCATATCTGTGGCCACATATTGGTCAGCGAAACGTGCTAACTCAGTGAATTTAGCCACATATTCCATCACTGACATCGTTCCTTGCCTCAGATCTAGGAACTCCCGGGCCTTTGCATGCCTCGCAGTCGCCGGGAAGTATTTCCCCATGAAAAGTTCCTGGAACTCTACCCATGTCATGGCCTCCAAGTTCTTGGAGTCTTTCACCCAATCCCACCATACTTGGGATTCCCCCTCCAACTGGAATGTAGCTAGAGTTATCCTGGTGGCGTCAGAGGTGATCTCCATTGCCCTCAAGATCTTGTCAACCTGCCGGAACCAATGATCAGCTACCATCGGGTCCGCCCCTCCCATAAAGATCGGCGGTTGATGTGCCTTGAACTTCTGGAGATGACTGGAGCCTCCTTGGCCCCCACTTGTACCCGTCTGTGCAATAGTAGCGGCCGTAGCACTAGCTTGTGCAATGGTAGCCGCCGCTGCACCAATAGCCTCCATGAAGGCTTGTTGGTCAAAGGCCGGTGGTGGTTGGTTGTTATTCTGCCTACCACCTCTGCCTCGGCCGCGTCCTCTTCCCCTTCCTCTATTTTCCATCTACACACATGTCAAATAGAAACAGAGCATTTACTTAATATCCCAAGATAGAAGTCAAGTATTTAAACTTGAAGATTTTCCTCCTTGTTTCACTAGTAGTGCGTGTGCCACCTACTAGTAGACATTTACACATAAAACTATACCATTCATTCCTTTTTTTTTTTTTTGAACCCAAGGTTATGTTTTCTAACCCAGTGTTTGTTTTTTTTTTTTTTCATGTGCCTTTTACCATGCATATCATTCACATAATCACTTAGCAAATAATCATGTTTCACATAACACGTTGCACAAAACATATAACAATTTAAGCACATAAGATGAGATGCACAATGCATGCAATGGTCTAGTCCCAATGCCCAACAAGCCTTAGGTAAATCGTATAACCTAGGCTCTGATACCAAGCTGTGACACCCCAAATTCATGGGGTCCGTTAATTTCCCATCAACTCATGGAATGCCCGTGGATACCGTATAACTCGATATCGCACCGTTGTGTCCCATTTACCAGGATCCATAATTTAACGAAATCCGGGCAGAGTCTCCTTTGTACGGGAAGCTCTACCCCAAAACACAATCTGTGCAATCAACATTTACATGACCCATCCGAGGTCCAATATAATACCATAACCACACAGGGTCCATTTTATACATAAAACTTGACCACACCGGGTCCAATCATCATATTTATATCAAAATATGCAAGGTTATATTAAAACAGTCCATATATACTCTATTACAATTCCTTTACACATTACATGCCAAAATTTAATTACAAATCTACTTTTACAAAAAAAAAAATGGATTGGAAGCCACAAGTCGACTTTTCTTCAACCATGTGACCCGGATTGTGAGCCGTCCATTGGTGCATGACCCACACCTGAAATGTTTCCCGTATAGGGTGAGCCAATGCCCAGTAGAATAATCCCTACAGAGGCTACTCATCACCTAAAATGCATATGCAATGTATAAATGCAACATTTCACAACAAGTATTCCCTCCAACAATAACATATAATACAATGTTGGAAAATCATGATGCCATGCCAAGTAATGAGATGAAACTCACCCATGCATGCTATCCCGAGCCCACACCGACTCCCACAACACAATGCGACACTTACGTGTAAAACAAACGTCTTTGATGAAACACATCCAAAGATCATTTTGAAATCAACCATATGTCATAAAACTAATTCATTCTTAGATGTTTCCCATCAAATGAATAATTTAAATATCAAAATCATGTGCCTTTATGGGGTATCGGATTCAGGAATCGCACCTCCGGCTCCGTACGCCGTTACACTTTTCTGGAATTTCACCGCCGGTAAGTGTATGAACCAAGTGGTCGGGTTTTTCACCCGAGGGAGTGTCTAGCCCTACTTGCTATACCCGACACAAGTTTTCTTATGCATGTCACCGTGCGACTCCGTAGGACATTCCATCCCACTTTCCCGAGCCTACCATCAAGAACCAATGTTGGTGTTGATCACCCCATGCAACCCTACACCCACACTCATGCATGTAGCCCATGAATGTGATGTTAATTCCATGTCCATATTGCAATGCATGCCAAATGACAATTTTTAAATATCATTGTATACCATGACAATTAATATCATTTGCATATAATCACATAACCATTTCAAGTTCAATATATCCAAGAGCATATATCAACACTCCATCAACATGATAACACATAATACATGCTAATATTACATTTCATTCACAAGGCATAATATAAAACACAAAGCATGCCCACATGATCCCAATTTTCAAGGGATTACATAAATACTTCCATATACCAAAATCAAGCCAAGATTGTATATGGATCATTCAAACAAAATAAAAATCAGAATATATGATTTTTATATAATCAATTATCTAAACATTCAAGAAATCACAAACTAGCACTTTCTAATTACCAATTTACACTAAAATTGATCCTACCCATTTCCATAGCACCAATCATAATGGAAAAATCTTAGAAATACCCAAAACAGCCCACATGAACCCTATGGACACCTTAGGTTAGAAATAGGTCCGAGTAGGAGGAACCCTACCTCTTGAAGCGTAAAGAATTTGTAGGAAGCCTCAAGAACAAGATTGAAGTCCAAAGCTTAGATTTCTCCAAAATCCTCCCTTTGAATCTTCGGTGAAAATCTTTGTTTTTGGTACCCACGCGTAGCTCTCGTCGCGTAGATCGACTTTAATTCTTGGCCCGACGAATTCCGACCGACGGAACTCCGAGAATCGGCGAAAGAAAGCTTGAAGAATTTTATTTTTTCTCCTTAGCTCTTTGGTTTGATCCAGCCGGCAGCAAATGAAGAAATGAAGAGCAAATATCTGATTTGCTCACTTTTATACCTTCTAAACACTTGGCCCTCGTCGCGCCAAGTGTCATCCTTTGTCCGGGTCCGTTTTCATCCCGAAACGATTAAATTTCGTACCGATTTAAACTCAAAATATTTTATATGAACTTTATTTAAAATATTTTTTAAATTTTCAAATTTTTATAAAAATTTCGTTTTTAGGGGTCATCGAACACCCGTCACCTCGAAAAACGTGAAAAATCTGACTATCTCAGAATTCGACGAAATTTGTCTGGGTAACTAGATTTCGTGAGACGAATCCAACGGTGAGGTCCGTTTCATCATCCGAGGTCTATAAAAATACCAGTTTTTTTTTTTTAACTCACACTATAATGGCAAATTACCATTTTCCGTTTTTTTTTCAGAAAAAGTTAAAATTTTTTCCCGGGTTTCACAAATAGTCCATGAGGTTTACCATTTGTTGAAATTTAGTCCTTAAAGTTTTAATTTTATCAATTTTATCCCTAAAGTTCACACATTGGACTAATGTAGTCCTTTGCCCTAACTAGCGTCTAAAACAATAATAAAAAATCATCACATGCTATGCACGCGACTATAGTTAAGGATAATTTTGTCACTGTCCAACAATCTCTATAGTCAAACACTCTTATTACACTTAAGAACAACACTATACATTATCTCAAACATCCTCCTTCTTCTTCCTCACTTTATTTTTCTATTTCCCTTGACACAGACAACACACATCATAAGTCAAATACACACAACATCTTCCCCTTTCTATCTCTCTAATTTTTTTTCTTTATGCACAACATCTTGCTAAAAAAAAACCAGCAACACCCCATCCCAAAAAAACCCAATACTTATCTCTCTCTCAAAATTTTCTTTTTGCACAACATTCCCCTTCCCCGAAAAAAATAAAAAAAGGCCTATCCAAAAAAACACACATCACCTATCTCTCTCTAAATTGTTTCTTTACGCACAACATCCTCCCTCCCAAAAACACCCCCTTCAAAAAAAAAAAAAACCAACACTTCTCTCTTTTCCCGTGAACAATAATTTCTCCAATTAATATCTCGACCACCAAACCACCATCACACCATCATCAAATCTATAAGGACATCTTCATTCCTTACTCAAAATCAAATTCAAACTTAAATTTGAATAAAAAAATGTACAAAAATTATCTCCAATCTTTTGACTTGAACTTATATTAAATGAGGAAAACTTTTTTTTTTACCCAAATTGAGGAAATATCAAATCTTTTACCCAAAATTTTTTGAGCCAAAATAGACATTCTATAACATCTGTGTTTTGTCAACTTCCAGACCTTCTAAGCCATGGAAACTCATTCTCTGTTGTCTGCAAACTTATATAATTGTTTGATGTTGCTTCTTCAATTAGGTTACCCGATCAGACCCGAGAATGGATTTGCTTCCTTCCAACCAGTGTTAGTTGAAATATCACCCTTGCATTAAATTAAACATTTGGTAGTTAGGTTTAGCTTTGGAGTACTCTTGTTAACGTTCAAATTAAACAATTTTTTTTCTCAAAAGGATTGTTTATGCTGAGTGCTAGTGCTAGTGCTAGTACTAGGAAAGGGAAAGGAAGATCCAAGCTCCACCTGCATGTGCGAGTGCAACTGAGAAAAGAGTGGCTCTGGCATAAGGTCACAAAATTACATCTAGACTCCTTTAACTTCGTCTTTTAATTATTTAAACCCCTAATATTTAAAATATTGTACATAAATCTCTTAAAGTTTATACGCGTATAACACTTAAACTCTTGCCATCAATGTGCGTTAGTATATATGTTAATAAATTATATCTAGACCCCTTAAATTTTATAAGTATATAACCCTTAGACTTCACAAATTTAAAATATTACATTTAGACCACTTATTGGTTATAGAATTAACAAAATTTATAAAGCGACCAAGTTACTTCAATTAAAGATAAAAGATATTGTGTTGAATACGGTTTGACCCCTAATTTGATTTTTTAATTTTATTCCAATAGATAGTATAATTGTATACTAATTATAATTTTTTTAAGAAAAAATTGGGTTTTGATTTTGATTTTATTTCAATAAATGATATAAAAGAATATGAATTTTGGTTATAAAATATAAAATATTTGATATTCTATCTCTAATTAGAGTATTTTTTATCTAAGTAGAATATTTTAAACTTGAGGGATTTAAATATATACTTAAAAATTTTGGCGGGTATGAGTAAAATTTATTAATCGATAGACTAACGGACATTTTATGGCAGAAGTCTTAAGTGTTACACGTACACTAATCTTAAGTGATCTATATGTAATATTTAAAATATCAATATTCTAAGTGATTAAGTAACAAATTTCAAGGGGTCTCAATATAGCCCCTATACTTTGAGGCGCCAATGAAATACCCCTCTACTTTTAAAAATTATAAAACAAGAACATCATAATTTAATAAAAAAATTAAATAAAAAAATAAAATTTCATGCACAAATATGTGAAAAATTATAATATTTTGAACTATATTTTGTCTGAAAATGACAATTATAATTTATAAGATTAATTGCAAAATAACTCTTGTACTTAAGGACGAAAGTAAATGACTCAACTTAACTTTAAACTTTTGTACTAAAATTCTTTGAACTTATGACCAAATTGTAAAAATGGATATCTATCACATAACTCGTAAAAATATCAAAATATTATTATTATTTTATTCAATGTTCATATAAATGTCATCACTTAACCTAAAAACCATCTCTACTTCTCCCTCTCCCATTTGGGTATTTTTTTTTTCTCTCCATCCCTTCTCCCATACCCAAGTCTCTTTCTTTCCTTTCTCTTTGAATTTTTTTCTACTCTTTCCGTCCAATTCTTTTTTTTTTTTGAAAAGTTTTCTCCTCCTTTTTATTCCTTCTATATTTATTAATGTGCTTCCTTCACGACTCACTACTCAACTTCCAAGTTGTGTACACATTACCACGCATAACCCATATGTATATCTATTTTGCTACTACCTCCACCTTCTTAGTTTTTTTTTTTTGTTTATAATTCATAATAAGAATCAACACCCTTGAAAATTCTACCATTTTATATACTTAATTGTTTTCAAGAGAGTCTTTTATTATATAAGTTTATATTTATTTATTGGATGGGGCATTACTCTCGCTCTCTCCCCTTTCCTCTTTCATCTCATTGCAACCGACAATGATGCTTATACATAGCAAGAGTTTCTCAGCAGTGAAGATCAAACAACAAAACACGATTATTTGAATAAGCCCAATCTTCTATATACATCTATTTCTAAAATTTGGAAGGTTTTCAAATAGGGATACTTTTTGGAGTAATATTCTTGTTGCCAACAAGCACCAATGTTTGCGATACAAGACATATGCTGATTACTTAAAGGAGTTGAAGTGAAAATTCTCACATCGTGACCCATGACAAAAATTCCTCCTATCAGATTTGCTAATCCCAAAGCTAAAATATTAACTGAAATACCATACAAACACAAATCAATGACCAATATACATACAAACTTTTGGGACTCAAAGTTAACTAGTAGTTGATAAAACAGTATACACTCAACAAACTTGTAACACAAAAGGCAAAAGCAGTCATTTTTCGATAATCCACCAACGAGCCAATTTCATGGACGACACATCTTTCCTACACCAAAAGTAAGTTTCCAAGTTATTTACTGAATCAGTATAATAAATTTAAAGGACAATGAATTGAGGCCTTTAGTTATTGACATAAAACCAAAAGCCAATTTAATCGAATGTTCCTCTATTACTTTGTAGGGTGAAGTTCAAACCAAACAAACTAGATTGCATCTAAGGTGCCTCAATATGGGTTCAGGAGCAAGACAACAACTCTCTTTCCATTGAGATTGAACTTTTGACATATGCAAGAGCTCATTGGGCTTGAGCCAGGCTAACATCCGTATCCTTACCTTCAGAGTATAAATGAATGGTAGAAAAAGATCTCTTTGCAATCCACCTTCATAAAGGTTATCTGGTGCACGGTTTGACGTCGCAACAAGGATCTACACTTGAACACACACAGAATCCATGTCATCTTTCAACAGAGCATATACAGGTCAATAGGACAGAGGGATTATAAACACGCAGAATATAGTAAGGTTAAATAACTTAACTGCTCCATTGTTGAATAAATGACCAAATACACAGTTTAGTATTAATGGATCAGCAACATCAGTCACCTATGGAAAACCCTACACTGGGACATAAAAAATCGCACTAGAGCAAACACCAGATAGAATCCATATACAAAAGCAACAAAACTAGGGTGCTAGTCTAAAATACCATGAATTCATCAAGACATAACGAAACTGATTCATCATATGTCTCTCCCACAACAACTTCAAGGGGATCCTGCCACACCCTTGTGTTTTTGCAATAACATAATATTTAACCATTTAAGTTTAATTTCTTCTTCAAGATTAGCATATATCACCTAGTGCTACATAACTCAGCATAATAAGATACAGTTTGGTCCAAAAGGAACTAGACTTAAACACTTGTAGGATTTTAGCTATCTTGACCATGATTCAAAAATTAAGAAATATATATAAAAAAAAAAGCAATTCATTAAAAGGAAATAAAAAGGATGGATGTTAAAATAAATGCTGCACAACATTCACTCATGGAAAAATATACTAATTTTTACAGCAGGACAATTAGATTAAGCAATCCAAGACATCTAACTTACCCATCAAATAGTTTAGTCTATCAAGATACTGGAATTTTTTCAAGGAATGCGAATAATAGAAATAGTTCCCTTCCAATCACAATAATTTTGTAACACGCATAATTTACAGTGCAATACAGTTACAAAAAATATAAAAATGGTCATACTTGTTTGTAAGTAGATGTGAACATTCAACATGAGGTTAAGAAATTGGATCCTCTTTTTCCAACAGTTGCAGGGTCTGGAGAAATAAAAACTACACATAATACACAGTGAATGGTAATTGCTTTATATACCAGGCACCTAAGAAGCATGATAATTATTTATCAAATACAAGCCAGTAAACCAAATTTTCAAGGACAAGGAATTTACTTGGATTGGAAGAAATTCTTAAAATTCAATATTTTCAGATAACGATATACTTAAACCTATTATTTTCATGAAAATAACCATATGGACAAACATAGATGTAGGTAACTATTTGATTGCCATACCTGGCAAGCATCACCATCCACGAGCTCACTTGTAGCAATTATGGGTTCAAACTCCACAAGAAGCCCTACTCTGTTCACTTCTATTACCTAATCAATGAAACCCAAAACAACCAAGGATGAGAAATTTAAGATCATAATGATAACTACATCCAATTAAAATAAAAGATCATTCTAAGGTTCAACCTCCATTAGTTTTCTTTTTTGTTGTCTGTGGACAAAGGTCTAGAGGTTATATAGGAGTTATGTCTACATCTACAAATATTTGCATTGCAGCAGAATTTGTAGAAAGCCCCGCAATTTTTGTTGTGCAAAAAATTGTCTTTTTCAATTACCCCCATACAGATGTTGTCTCATCTATACCCAAATGCTACTTGAAATTGACATAGAAAAAGGGAGGATGAAAGGAGGAGGAGAAAAAGAAAGAGTTAGTAGAGGAAGAAAAAGAATGAGAAAGAGGAGGAGAAGAAGAAAGAAGAGAGCGGAGGAAGGAGGGAGGAGAAGGAGAAAAAGAGAGAGGAGAAGAAGAAGGAGGACATCTCGACCACCAAACCACCATCATCAAATCTATAAGGATATCTTCATTCCTTACTCAATATCAAATTCAAACTTAAATTTGAATAAAAAATGTACAAAAATTATCTCCAATCTTTTGACTCAAACTTATATTAAATGAAAGAAAACTTTTTTTTTTACCCAAATTGAGGAAATATCAAATCTTTTACTCAAAATTTTTTGAGCCAAAATAGACATTCTATAACATATGTGTTTCCTCAACTTCCGAACTTTCTACGCCATGGAAACTCATTCTCTATTGTCTGCAAACTTACATAATTGTTTGATGTTGCTTCTTCTATACCATCTGTGTTCAACTTCTTTTTCAAGTTATTGAAACCCAACAAATTGACGAGTAAGTCGTCTAAATTTTGACAGCAACAGTAATAATTATAATTTTTTTAAGAAAAAATTGAATTTTATTTCAATAAGTGACATAATAGAACATAAATTTTGGTTGTAAAATTTAAAATATTTGATATTATATATTTAATTAAAATATTTTTTGTCTAAGTGTAATATTTTAAACTTGAAGACTCAAGTTTAATTGTTACACGTCTTCAAACTTTATTAGAGAATTTAAGTGTAATTTATTAACAACGTTGATAGTAGGAGTTTAAACGTTATGGGCGTACAAATCTTAGAGATTTGAATGTAATATTTTAAATAATAGGGGCCTAAGTGATTAAGTGACAAACATTAAAAGATTTTAATTTATTTTTTTTTCTCTCTTTTTTTTTTCCTTGAGTAGTCCAACCGTGCATTCAGCTCTCTCTCTCTCGCTCTCAATTTAAAGCCTTCGGTAGTCTCATTAATTTCAAAATCTGTGCATTAATATCTCTATCTCTCAATTTAAAGCCTTCGGTAGTCTGATTTCCAAATCTGTGCATTAATCTCCCCCTCCCTCTGTCTCTCTCAACCCTCGCCCCGCCCAGAGACGTTGTCGCCAAGTTTCCAAATCTATAAGTCTCCATGCTTTCCTTCTTATTCACCGCCTCTCTTCTTTCCTCAAATACACCTGCAACTCTCTCTCAACCTCCAGCCGAAAACCCCCATCCCATAAACTCTCTCCCCCGAAAACACCCCCTCCCATAAACTCTCTCTCTTTCTCCCCTGAAAACAACCCACCCATAAACTTTGGCCATAATCGATTGGATGGGGACTAAATTTGGGAACATTCATGCTTCGGGATCACAATGTTACGAGTTGGCAACGTATGATGAAGGTTTGTAATGAGTTTGTTCAAAACTTTTCCAAATCTGTAACATGCCTCCAGGTTTGAATTCTTTAATCTGATTCAATCTCTCTCTCTCTCTCTCTGGCTGACTCTTGTTTTCGCGTTTGAAATACGATTGGAAGTCAAAAACAGAGCATCACCGTGAGACTATTGTTTTGGCGTTTGAAATATGATTGGAAGTCAAAAACAGAGCATCACCGTGATTCCGACGGGAGTCAAATAGAGGATTTGTGGTTGTCAACGTACATGTATAAATCATTAGATTCATAGAATTTTCGTTCCATGGTTTTCGCAGATTTCGTTTTTGTTCCCTGTTGCTGATTTATTTTTCTATTTTCACATTGTCTTCATAATTTATCATACTATTATGTTTGTAATTCTTTGTTACCCAATAACTACAGAAATCCCTCTTTTTTTTTTCTTCTTCTTATTTTCGGAACTCGATATTACTATGAATGATGAACAGCCGTTATATTTTGGAATGAAAAATACTGATTTCAATGGCCGCCAAGAATGTGTGATTGAAGACTTGAATATGATTACACACACATAGCAAAAATACTGGAACCCTTTAGTTTCTAAAATACAATTATTGTAGTTATTTATGTGATTTTTCTAGTATTTTTTGGTTTAGCCTTATTGGGTGTTTCGGAGGACGATATTGTTTGATTGACTTTATTTCTTATGGTTAGAATTGTTTTCCATGGATTTTCTCTCAATTGCTGTTGATTCTGCCCTATGATGCTTTAGTAATATTGTGGATGTGCCGAAAAGGATTGAAGCAATTCTGATTGAATTACTTATGCTCGATTTTTTTTTTTTTCAAACTGCACAGTGTAACTTTTGCAACTACTCAACTACAGTTTGAATTTAGCTACTGAACTAGTTGTAGAAATTCAAACCTCAAAGGTTTTTTGACATGCAATTCAACAATGTTTTGGTGCTATTTTATGATTTTCCTGCTTGAGCAACGCTCAAACTTGAAAATCTTGTTTAATTGATGATGTTGCATATGCATTGCAACGCAATTTCATTACAGAATTTAGCCTGGGATTAATCTTGTCGCCCATGTTCTTGTGTCTGAAATTGCAGATTCTGCCCATCAAAATTAAAAGGCTTGTAGGAAGGGTGATTATGATGACTGCACCCTTGCTCTTGTCTTGGAGTGGTGGAGGTTTGCCCCTCTCTCTCTCTCTCACAGCTGTTGTATAAATGGTTTAGCATTGACTTATTGCTAGTGTTCTTGTAAACATAGTCTCCCCCCTCCCTTCTCTTTTTTCTTTGCAAAAGAATTAAAAATTCCAGTTCATCCGGGAGGACAATAATTCCATTATGTTTTTTGTTGTGAAACATATTGATTCCAAGTTTATGGCTACCATTATGTTGACTTTTGAAGCCTTCCAATTTGTTACTTTTATGTTGTTCTTGATTTCTGTAACTCAGTTTGGGAGTGTTACTAGAAAGTAGAAATTTTAACACATAAGAGTTATAAAACCTTAAGTGTTTGGGGTTTTGGCTTAGGGTTTATGGTTTATGGTTAAGGGGTTAAGGGTTAAGGGTTAAGGGTTAAGGGTTGAGGATTATGGGTTTAGGGGTTAGGGATTTGGGTTTATTGTTCTTTTGCTTCTTATACTCCACCTCCTCATCATTCTTAACCTATTTTTTATTTTATGTTTTTGTTACGTTTTGGATTTTCATTTTTATGTGCGTAACTAATCTAATGCGTACTTTGATTTCAGTTGTTAGTGGAATGGACGAGATAAGCTTGAAAGCGGAGTTTAGGAGCGAAAAGATAAGTATATATATTTGTGCAAATTGATTGACTTTCTTTTACATTTGAAATGTGTTTTACACACAAACTATGTCTACGGCTTCTTGTGTTTTTTACTTGTTATGATCATTGTTTCTATTATTTTCAATTCGCAACTCTCATTATTACACTGTTTGCTTTTTGTTTTTCATTATTGTTTTCATGTTTCACACAACCTATAATTGCATATAGCATTTCTTTGTTATATGTGCTTTGTTTTCTTTTTTATTTGATTAATTATGTTTTATGTCTTTTTTTGGGTTGTCGGTTTATAGCTAGGGGTTGGGGAATAGGACTTAGGGAGTAGGGATTTGGGATTAGAGCATAGGGAGTAGGAATTTGGAATTAGGAATTAGAAATTAGGGATTAAGACTTTAGGGATTAGGATTAGAGATTAGGGATTAGGGATTAGGGATTAGGGATTAGGGATTAGGGATTAGGGGTTAAGGATTTTGGTTTATTGTTCTTTTCCTTCTTTCGCTCTACCTCCTCATCATTCTTATCCCATTTTTTTTGTTATTGTTTTAGTTTGGTTTTGAATTTTTATTTTTATGTGCGTAACTAATCTAATATGTACTTTGATTTCAGTTGTTTGTGGAAAGGACGAGATAAGCGTGAAAGCGGACTTTAGAGCAAAAAGATAAGTATATCTATTTGTGCAAATCTAATTGACTTTCTTTTACATGTGAAATGTGTTATACATATGACTATTTCTTCTTCTTGTATTTCTTACTTGTTATGATCGTTGTTTCTATTATTTTTAATTCCCAACACTCTCATTATTCCACTGTTTGCTTTTAATTTTTCGTTATTGTTTTATGTTTTACACAACCTATAATTGCATAACATTTCTTTGGTTATTTGTGCTTTGCTTGCTTTCCTTTTGATTAATTATGTTTTATTTCCTATTTTTGGGTTGTGGGTTTATAGTTAGGGGTTAGGGATTAGGACTTAGGGAGTTGAGATTTGGGATTAGGGATTAGGGCTTAAGGAGTAGGGATTTGGGATTAGGAATTAAAGATTAGGGATTAGGGGGCTTTAGAGATTAGAGATTAGAGATTAGGGACTAGGGATTAGGGGTTAGGGATTTGGGTTTATTGTTCTTTTGCTTCTTATACTTCACCTCCTCATCATTCTTAACCTATTTTTTATTTTATTGTTTTTGTTACGTTTTGGATTTTCATTTTTATGTGCGTAACTAATCTAATGCGTACTTTGATTTCAGTTGTTAGTGGAATGGACGAGATAAGCTTGAAAGCGGAGTTTAGGAGCGAAAAGATAAGTATATATATTTGTGCAAATTTGATTGACTTTCTTTTACATTTGAAATGTGTTTTACACACAACTATGTCTACGGCTTCTTGTGTTTTTTACTTGTTATGATCATTGTTTCTATTATTTTCAATTCGCAACTCTCATTATTACACTGTTTGCTTTTTGTTTTTCATTATTGTTTTCATGTTTCACACCACCTATAATTGCATATAGCATTTCTTTGGTTATATGTGCTTTGTTTTCTTTTCTATTTGATTAATTATGTTTTATGTCTTTTTTTGGGTTGTCGGTTTATAGTTAGGGGTTGGGGAATAGGACTTAGGGAGTAGGGATTTGGGATTAGAGCATAGGGAGTAGGAATTTGGAATTAGGAATTAGAGATTAGGGATTAAGACTTTAGGGATTAGGGATTAGGGATTAGGGATTAAGGGTAAGGATTTGGGTTTATTGTTCTTTTCCTTCTTTCGCTCTACCTCCTCATCATTCTTATCCCATTTTTTTTGTTATTGTTTTAGTTTGGTTTTGAATTTTTATTTTTATGTGCGTAACTAATCTAATATGTACTTTGATTTCAGTTGTTTGTGGAAAGGACGAGATAAGCGTGAAAGCGGACTTTAGAGCAAAAAGATAAGTATATCTATTTGTGCAAATCTAATTGGCTTTCTTTTACATGTGAAATGTGTTATACATATGACTATTTCTTCTTCTTGTATTTCTTACTTGTTTGGTCGTTGTTTCTATTATTTTTAATTCCCAACACTCTCATTATTCCACTGTTTGCTTTTAATTTTTCGTTATTGTTTTATGTTTTACACAACCTATAATTGCATAACATTTCTTTGGTTATTTGTGCTTTGCTTGCTTTCCTTTTTGATTAATTATGTTTTATTTCCTATTTTGGGTTGTGGGTTTATAGTTAGGGGTTAGGGATTAGGACTTAGGGAGTTGAGATTTGGGATTAGGGATTAGGGCTTAAGGAGTAGGGATTTGGGATTAGGAATTAAAGATTAGGGATTAGGGGGCTTTAGAGATTAGAGATTAGGGATTAGAGATTAGGGACTAGGGATTAGGGGTTAGGGATTTGGGTTTATTGTTCTTTTGCTTCTTATACTCCACCTCCTCATCATTCTTAACCTATTTTTTATTTTATTGTTTTTGTTACGTTTTGGATTTTCATTTTTATGTGCGTAACTAATCTAATGCGTACTTTGATTTCAGTTGTTAGTGGAATGGACGAGATAAGCTTGAAAGCGGAGTTTAGGAGCGAAAAGATAAGTATATATATTTGTGCAAATTTGATTGACTTTCTTTTACATTTGAAATGTGTTTTACACACAACTATGTCTACGGCTTCTTGTGTTTTTTACTTGTTATGATCATTGTTTCTATTATTTTCAATTCGCAACTCTCATTATTACACTGTTTGCTTTTTGTTTTTCATTATTGTTTTCATGTTTCACACCACCTATAATTGCATATAGCATTTCTTTGGTTATATGTGCTTTGTTTTCTTTTCTATTTGATTAATTATGTTTTATGTCTTTTTTTGGGTTGTCGGTTTATAGTTAGGGGTTGGGGAATAGGACTTAGGGAGTAGGGATTTGGGATTAGAGCATAGGGAGTAGGAATTTGGAATTAGGAATTAGAAATTAGGGATTAAGACTTTAGGGATTAGGGATTAGGGATTAGGGATTAGGGGTTAAGGATTTTGGTTTATTGTTCTTTTCCTTCTTTCGCTCTACCTCCTCATCATTCTTATCCCATTTTTTTTTGTTATTGTTTTAGTTTGGTTTTGAATTTTTATTTTTATGTGCGTAACTAATCTAATATGTACTTTGATTTCAGTTGTTTGTGGAAAGGACGAGATAAGCGTGAAAGCGGACTTTAGAGCAAAAAGATAAGTATATCTATTTGTGCAAATCTAATTGACTTTCTTTTACATGTGAAATGTGTTATACATATGACTATTTTCTTCTTCTTGTATTTCTTACTTGTTATGATCGTTGTTTCTATTATTTTTAATTCCCAACACTCTCATTATTCCACTGTTTGCTTTTATTTTTCGTTATTGTTTTATGTTTTACACAACCTATAATTGCATAACATTTCTTTGGTTATTTGTGCTTTGCTTGCTTTCCTTTTGATTAATTATGTTTATTTCCTATTTTTGGGTTGTGGGTTTATAGTTAGGGGTTAGGGATTAGGACTTAGGGAGTTGAGATTTGGGATTAGGGATTAGGGCTTAAGGAGTAGGGATTTGGGATTAGGAATTAAAGATTAGGGATTAGGGGGCTTTAGAGATTAGAGATTAGGGATTAGAGATTAGGGACTTGGGATTAGGGGTTAGGGATTTGGGTTTATTGTTCTTTTGTCTTATACTCCACCTCCTCATCATTCTTAACCTATTTTTTATTTTATTGTTTTTGTTACGTTTTGGATTTTCATTTTTATGTGCGTAACTAATCTAATGCGTACTTTGATTTCAGTTGTTAGTGGAATGGACGAGATAAGCTTGAAAGCGGAGTTTAGGAGCGAAAAGATAAGTATATATATTTGTGCAAATTTGATTGACTTTCTTTTACATTTGAAATGTGTTTTACACACAACTATGTCTACGGCTTCTTGTGTTTTTTACTTGTTATGATCATTGTTTCTATTATTTTCAATTCGCAACTCTCATTATTACACTGTTTGCTTTTTGTTTTTCATTATTGTTTTCATGTTTCACACCACCTATAATTGCATATAGCATTTCTTTGGTTATATGTGCTTTGTTTTCTTTTCTATTTGATTAATTATGTTTTATGTCTTTTTTTGGGTTGTCGGTTTATAGTTAGGGGTTGGGGAATAGGACTTAGGGAGTAGGGATTTGGGATTAGAGCATAGGGAGTAGGAATTTGGAATTAGGAATTAGAAATTAGGGATTAAGACTTTAGGGATTAGGGATTAGGGATTAGGGATTAGGGTTAAGGATTTGGGTTTATTGTTCTTTTCCTTCTTTCGCTCTACCTCCTCATCATTCTTATCCCATTTTTTTTGTTATTGTTTTAGTTTGGTTTTGAATTTTTATTTTTATGTGCGTAACTAATCTAATATGTACTTTGATTTCAGTTGTTTGTGGAAAGGACGAGATAAGCGTGAAAGCGGACTTTAGAGCAAAAAGATAAGTATATCTATTTGTGCAAATCTAATTGGCTTTCTTTTACATGTGAAATGTGTTATACATATGACTATTTCTTCTTCTTGTATTTCTTACTTGTTAAGATCGTTGTTTCTATTATTTTTAATTCCCAACACTCTCATTATTCCACTGTTTGCTTTTAATTTTTCGTTATTGTTTTATGTTTTACACAACCTGTAATTGCATAACATTTCTTTGGTTATTTGTGCTTTGCTTGTTTTCCTTTTTGATTAATTATGTTTTATTTCCTATTTTTGGATTGTGGGTTTATAGTTAGGGGTTAGGGATTAGGACTTAGGGAGTTGAGATTTGGGATTAGGGATTAGGTCTTAAGGAGTAGGGATTTGGGTTTAGGAATTAAAGATTAGGGATTAGGGGGCTTTAGAGATTAGAGATTAGGGACTAGGGATTAGGGGTTAGGGATTTGGGTTTATTGTTCTTTTGCTTCTTATACTCCACCTCCTCATCATTTTTAACCTATTTTTTATTTTATTGTTTTTGTTACGTTTTGGATTTTCATTTTTATGTGCGTAACTAATCTAATGCGTACTTTGATTTCAGTTGTTAGTGGAATGGACGAGATAAGCTTGAAAGCGGAGTTTAGGAGCGAAAAGATAAGTATATATATTTGTGCAAATTTGATTGACTTTCTTTTACATTTGAAATGTGTTTTACACACAACTATGTCTACGGCTTCTTGTGTTTTTTACTTGTTATGATCGTTGTTTCTATTATTTTCAATTCGCAACTCTCATTATTACACTGTTTGCTTTTTGTTATTTTTCATTATTGTTTTCATGTTTCACACCACCTATAATTGCATATAGCATTCTTTGGTTATATGTGCTTTGTTTTCTTTTCTATTTGATTAATTATGTTTTATGTCTTTTTTTGGGTTGTCGGTTTATAGTTAGGGGTTGGGGAATAGGACTTAGGGAGTAGGGATTTGGGATTAGAGCAAGGGAGTAGGAATTTTGGAATTAGGAATTAGAAATTAGGGATTAAGACTTAGGGATTATAGGATTAGGGATTAGGGATTAGGGGTTAAGGATTTGGGTTTATTGTTCTTTTCCTTCTTTCGCTCTACCTCCTCATCATTCTTATCCCATTTTTTTTGTTATTGTTTTAGTTTTGGTTTTGAATTTTTATTTTTTTGTGCGTAACTAATCTAATATGTACTTTGATTTCAGTTGTTTGTGGAAAGGACGAGATAAGCGTGAAAGCGGACTTTAGAGCAAAAAGATAAGTATATCTATTTGTGCAAAATCTAATTGGCTTTCTTTTACATGTGA
>CAUOFW020006389.1:0-24153 GCA_963454935.2 Ilex paraguariensis
GATCGCATTTTTGGACGTATGCGCGCGCATCCCTTTGCATTTGCGGCCACCAATATCCCTGAGACATGATGAGGTGTGCCATACGATCGCCCCCCAGAGTGCCCCCCGCATATTCCTTCATGTACCTCATAGAGAAGGTCTTGTACTTGGTCTTCTTGGACGCATAGCAAGTAAGGCCCTGAGAAAGACCTCCGATACAGTTTCTGATCCGGAGAGACCCAAAATCTTGGAGCTTTGAGTTTTATCTTCCTTGCTTCCTTTGAACACTCCGGGAGATCTCCTGTTGTTAGGAACCTGAGAAAGGGATCAATCCAACTGGGCGGCTTGTGTGCGTCCTGGATGACCATTGCCTCGGGAGCATGGTCTATGCAGGATGTGGGAAGGTATTCAATGGTGATCCTGCGCGACTGGGAGGAGTCCACCGCCGAGGCTAGACAAGCCAGGGCGTCGGCATGTGTGTTCTTGTCTCGGGATACTTGTTTGATTTCAATCCGGCCGAACCTTCGGATTACAGTCGTCGCCTGGTGATGGTAGGCCTTCATCCTGGGTCCCTCGTTTCAAACTCTCCGTTGACTTGATTGACTACTAGCATAGAATCACAATGCACGATTAAATCGGTAACTCCAGTCGCCTCAGCTAACCGAAGTCCTGAGATGAGGGCCTCGTATTCAGCTTCATTATTCGAAGCCTTGAATCCCAGCCGAACGGCCTGCTCCGCAATAATCCCATCTGGAGAGGTCAGCAAGATACCGATTTCGGACCCCTTACTATTTGACGAACCGTCCACACACAAAAGCCATGGCGATCCTTCACAATTCGTTGGAGACGCTAAGTCGGGAGGAGGCGGTCCTTCTAGAACGGGATGCTCCCCGAAAACTCAGCTATGAAGTCTGCCAATATTTGACCTTTTATCGCAGTTCGGGGTTTGAAATGAATGTCGTGCTCCCCCAACTCTACTGCCCACTTGGAAATCCTTCCGGAGAGTTCCTTTCCTCAAGATGCTTTCAAGGGCTGATCGGTAAGGACAGTGATTGGGTGCGCCTGGAAATAATGCCGCAGTTTCCTTGCAGTGGTGACCAGGGATAGAGCCAGTTTCTCTAGGGGTAGATATCTTGTCTCTGCGTCCAGGAGCGCCTTGCTTATATAGTAAATCGGCTTCTGGCGGTGCTCATGCTCACGGATAAGTACCCCGCTTACCGCAAACTCAGATACTGCCAGGTACAAGAACAACATCTCCCCCTGGATGGGGACGGACAAGGTTGGAAGAGTCCTTAGGTATTCCTTGATTCCAGCCAGGGCGTCCTCGCACCCCTGGCTCCACATATTCTTCCCAGCACTCTTGATTGCTCCGAAAAAGGGTTTGCATTTGTCCGAGGAGCGTGAGACGAAACGGTTAAGTGCAGCCAGCATCCCTGTGAGTTTCTGGACTTCTCGGACAGTGCGGGGGCTCCGGATGTCCAGGATCGCTTGAATCTGATCTGGGTTGGCTTCGATTCCTCGTTGACTAACCAGGTATCCGAGGAATTTACCTGATTCCACTCCAAAATGCACTTTGCCGCATTCAGCTTCAGCCCATACTCCCTGAGGGTGGAGAAGGTATCCGCCAAATCTGTCAGATGATCACAACTCCGTTTGCTCTTCACCAGCATATCGTCTATGTAGACCTCCATGGTGTTGCCGATCTGCTTTTTGAACATCCGATTCATCAGTCTTTGGTATGTTGCCCCGGCGTTCTTTAGTCCAAACGACATCACTTTGTAACAGTAAACTCCCTTCGGAGTGATAAACACGTCTTTTCCTGATCCGGGGGATAGAGAGGGATCTGATGATATCCTGCTCGGGCATCCAGGAAGTCCATTCGTTCATATCCGGCTGTGGCATCTACCAGCTGGTCCACCTTTGGCAGGGGGTAGTCATCCTTGGGACATGCCTTGTTCAGATCTGTAAAGTCTACGCAGACACGCCATTTCCCCCTTTCTTCTTTGCGCACACCGTATTAGACAGCCATTCTGGGAATTGTATCTCTCGAATGGCGTCGGCCTTCAGGAGTTTGTCGATTTCCTCGTTGACCGCGCTGGTGTGATGCGGGCCATGCGTCGTGGCCTCTGTTTGACTGGCTTGTGCGACGGGTCAACATGCAGCCTGTGTGTGATTATCTCGGGTCTACCCCCGTCATTTCCATCTCGTTCCACGCGACACGTCTGTATTTCCCCTTAGAACTCGATCATCTCCTCCTGTTCGGCTGTGGGCATCGAGGTCCCAACTAGGAAATACCTCTCTTCTTCTCCCTCTACCAAGGGCACCTTCCGGAGGTCTTCTACCGACCGCTCAGTTGGGTCTATCCGGGGTCATCCATTCCTGGACGCCGGACTGTAATTGCTATTTTTCCATAATCTCTTCCGGTGCTCGCCCCTTCTCCTGGCTGAACGCCCCGGCTCGAACGGCTGAATAAAATAATTTTTTCGCGGACGCTTGGTCCCCCCCGGATCTCCATGATACCTCTGGCGTGGCGAATTTTAATTTCTGGTGGAAAGTGGAGTGCACCGCTCCCAACGCATGCAGCCATGTTCGCCCCATAATCACGTTGTAGGGAGAGTCCGTATCGATCACGACAAACTCGGTGTCGATGATAAAGGGACCTGTGACAACTGGCAATGTGATTTTCCCCACGGGCAGGGCGAATGAGCCGTTGAACCCGATGAGGGGTGTCCTGACTTTGGTGAGGTCTTTGGGGCCAAGACCCATCCGTTTTAAAGTTTCGAGTACATCACCTCCGAGGAACTTCCAGAGTCTATCAAAATCCTTTTGACGTCGAATTTCCCTATCCTCAGGGTCAAGACAAGGGCGTCGTTATGAGGAGTCACTACGCCTGTCAAATCCGCGTCGGAGAATGTAATGCCAAGCTCACCCGTCCTGGCCCTTTTACTTGGTGGCCCTACATCAACCTCGGCTACCTTCCTTGTAAAAGCTACCCTCTTGAGGTCGGACTCGAGTTCCTTGGACGTGGGGCGATCCAGGGGACATATATGGATGACATCTATGATGTTGTCCGGCTCCTCGGTTGGGGCAAGTACTTGTCTCTCTTCTGGCCTGGGCTCTATGTACTCTTTCAAATATCCATCTCGGACCAAGCTTTCCAAGAACGATTTGAACACCCTGCAGTTTTCGGTGCGATGCCCGAAATCCCGGTGATAGGAACACCTAACCTTTTGATCACGGGTGGAGGGGTCGCTCTGCATCCTGGGCGGCCATTTGAAGAACGACTCGTGCCTGATTTTATGGAGCAGCTTGAAGATGGGTTCCTTGAACACAGTATGAATTCCTTTAGATGGACCCCCTGGAGGGGGTAGCAATCCCTTTCGGGGAATATCTTTCCGTTCCTTCTCTTTTCTCTTAGATTGGAGGGCTCGGCCTTTGCTGTTTCCCATCTCGTCCTCAACCCTCGAGTATTTGTTTATCCGGGCTATTAGTTCCCCCATATCCGAGGGAGTCTTCTTGGTCAAGGATCGGTACAGGTTCGTGTCCCTTGCCAAGTCGAGCCGGAAAGATGCTGCTGCCATGACCTCCGAGCAGCCTTCTACCTTATTAACCTCTTCCCAGTATCGGATGGCGTACTGGCGAAGAGTCTCGGATTCCCTCTGTCTGAGGGTCAGCAATGATCCAATGTCTTTGGGGCGCTTACTCCCCGTAATGAATCGAGCCAGAAACTGCTTAGTCAATTCCTTCTAGGACCCAATACTGTTGGGGGGAAGCGCCTCGAACCACTTCATCGCAGAGTCCCCCAAGCTCATAGGAAACACTCGGCAGAGAAACCGTTGGTCCGAATGATAGAGGGACATCATCTGCTTGTATTGCCTGACATGGGCTTCGGGATCGGACCGCCCGTCCTAAGTTTTGAACCGCGGCACAACAAACTTTCTTGAAACTTCCATCTCACTGATCTCCCTCGTAAAGGGTGTTTGTATGACTTCGTCCTCGGCCTTATCCTGGACAGCCTTACCCTTTCTCCTGGAGTCTAACCGGGCTCTGAGGTCAATTTCTTCCCTGACGGGATGCCTTCTGAAGTCCTTGAGTTCATCGGTAAGCCCCTCATTTCCTGGGTGTCGTGTGGATTGGGTTGAGTCCTCCTCGGATTCATCTCCCTTCCTCTGTCTAGACAAACCTCGCCGGAGGTCGTCCAGGGCCAATGGCCTTGCTTTCCTTGAATGGTTGTCATGATGATGCTCGCCGGCTCTGGGTCGCTTTGGGGCCCTAGAGCTTTCTGCTTTGTTGTTTAGGTGGTTTCTTAGATCCTTCGTATCTGCCTCCCGGGCGGGAAGCCCACGAGACAGGAATGAATCCCTCGATCCTTCGCCAGAGGCGGCAAACTCGTTAAGCCGACTTAGGACGTTTACATTGTCCTTTTTCAGCTGACGTAATCTATCGCCAAACTTTTCTTCAATCACCTCCGCCAGCTGACGAGCCAAAGGGGCTGATCCCCCTGACCTGATTCCCATACTAGTTTGAGGGGTAACCCCTCTTGACCGAGTAGAGGCACTTTTATTCGTATTGGTGCGATCCCTCCCTTTGTGATGACAGGGAGCTTGTAACTCGAGACTCCTTTGGTGGGGTTCTTTCCCTTTCTGTCGAGTGTTCACCATGGTCACTGTTCTTTATAGAGAAAAAACTAGGAAAACTAGTCGTTTCCCACAGACGGCACCAGATTGTGCGTGCAAGATCCTGTACAATATAAAAAACGAGAATAGATCTCTCCCTTGGTGAACTCGAGTGAGCCGAAGGACGATCCAGTAAGGTTGAAAGAGGTTCCTGGAACAAAAAAGAACAAGTTAGAAGGGCGCCGGAGTGTTTTCCGGCGTATCCCCTCCGACGATCTAGTCACTCTTTTAGAAAGAGAGAGGAAGGAGAAAACACTGAGTGAGTATGTAGTAAAGAGTTTTTTGTTGCATACCCGTCTTTCCTTTTGCAATGAGTATTTATACCTCAAAAGCTCATGCTTGCTGTCAGTGTAGTCAGTAGATGATCATTAGGTACAGACAGTGTGCGCACTGATTCTGATGAGGAATGTCTTCTCTTCTTAACTGCTCGGGGTCCCGAGCAATCAATGCTGTGTCATCGGGATGCCGACGGTACAATGTACTCCTCTCGGGGAGGATGCAATAAATGCACTGTATTAGGAGCATTTATTGCCTTTCATTTCTGAGTCTTACCGCATTGAATGCGGTCTCATCAAAGGAATGGTGTAATTAATAGTTTGCTTTCCCAAGTCGCGTGTCAGCAACGGCATGCGGTTTCTCTGTCTTCGATGTGATATCATATGCCACGCGTCCATCCCTCATTGGCTGTGGCCCCTGCATTCCAGTACGTTATGACATTAATTGTGTAAGACGAGGTCATGATGAATAGCCTAGGCTAATGACCTGTACGTCAATAGCTTATCCTGGAGTAGAGGAGGCGTCTAGGACGGGTACACCTTGGCACCGAGGAAAGGCTCATCTCGGAACCGAGGGAGGGACACCGACCGAGGTACCATACCAGACCAAGGCTACGTGTTGGTTGTAAAACGTACTGAAAACCATTATCCTATATGAGGAGTACCTCGGGGGCGAGGACCTTTGTGCGCCGATGGTGCTTGATCTTAGCAACAGTGTTTTAGTAATACCGAGGACACTTGTCTTCATCATGGAGCATTTCAGAAAAGTCTCATCAGTTTGTATAGTGGAATTTGTTAATAAATGGGTTGTATTGTATCCTTAATTGCGAATCAGATCCTATTAAATATATTATTATGTATAAGTTGGGTTAATTTTGATATAATACAATTTTGAGATGATATGAAGTAGACACACAACTAGGGCTGCTTTGGAAAGGGGTATTGGGGGTTCAGCAAGTTGGGTTTGGAGAAAATAATTCAAAATTCTCTTAAATTTCATATTTGTTTGAAAAATACAGTCTCGTATTTTAAAACTCGACCCATAACTGGTCTGAAAATTAAATTTCATGATCATAAGTTTCGTTAAACTTAGGGGAGTGAGAGTTTGGGAAGATGTGTAAGGAGTTAAAAATTTAAAAGATAATTGTATTCCTTAACATGAGTATGAATTAAATTAATTAAGGATAAAATAATTATTTATAGGACAAATAATTGTTAATAATTATAATATATATGTAGGTCTTATATTTGTATTTATAGCATATCAACACATGAGTATAAATCGAATTAAATATTGAATCTCATCTTAACAAAGAGAAAATTAAATATAAAAAAATTTAAAAAAGATAATTCAAATCCCTCGTCAAAATTCATTATTTTTTTTTATCTGGTGTGAGTAAATATGTATGTGATTTGGATTTTTTCATATTTTAAATCAAAATTTTTTGTGAAAGAGAGAGAAAATATACAAGATACATTGAAGACATTACCATGGGAAAGATGTGGAAGAGTGCATACGGCGGCCACTTTGACTAATATCAGAGAATAATGTCATCAGGAATATAAAAAATTAATTTAATTTCTTGTCCTTTGTTCTTTGGACTTTCTCTCCGAAAACACCTGTTACTACCACGTCACCCATTGTAAGCCCTGCATTCTCGCGGGGCTGGCCCCCCCCCCCCCCCCCCCCCCCCCGCCCGGATTTTAAGAGAGCAGAAATCCGTCTCAATTGTCAAGATATTGCCCGTTTTGAATGTGTGTACGCTCTTACAATTTTATTCTTTTGAATCCAAAAAAATTACTTGACAATTAAGGGTGATCATACCATATATATAACCTAATTACTCTCTCTCCTGAGTCTATATAAGATATAACACATGAAATTATAATATATTTTCAAAGAAGACTTTTTTACAAGTTGCTACAAATAACGTGTAAAGTGATGGATTCTCAATAAAAAAAATCTAAACATAACATACCTAACGTGTATATAAATGTATTACTCCTTTTCTACCTGCACTTTGATCTTCGATGTAAAAGCATTATATATTTTTTTGGTCAATAATATAGAATTGAGAATAGGGGGAGTTTCATATTATTGTTTTATTAATTTACTTTACCTTATCAGTTGATCAATATACTAACAAAAATAAGATATGGTTAGATTTAACAATAAATCGCATCGTATTGGATTTATGACGTATCTAAATTGTATTAATAAATAGGACTTATTCTAATCATATATAATTAGATCCGTGTCGTGTAGAATTCGTATCTTGTAAACTTTGGCAGGCGGGTTTGTTTTAACTCATTCATTTGATGCATTCACTCTGTATTGAAAGGTAAAATGGGTGAGAGATTTGATCAATTGACTACATAAAATCTAGTTCTAATATCATATTAAAGTATCTACAATTCGAAATGGTCTTGAGTCTTTTCGGCGGAGTACAAGCTCTCCTCCAGATGAGACTAGATCAGGGGAGTCTGATGTTGCCAATAATTTGTTGATAAATCTAGAGCAGCTTCTTCTTCTTCTTGTATGGTTGATGTTGAACGAAACTGGACTGTCTAAACTTCAAGTAAAATCTGTATTTGCCACCATCAGATTAACTAAGGTGTACAAATAGGAAATCAACAAATATGTTTCTAAGATACAATGAAATAGACAAATAGGAATTCTAATTCTGTAGTAAATTAGAAATTAATAAAATGTTGTGTAGAGAGAGATAAATCTGAAATTTTGAGCTAGTTTGATTTCTGGGCTGGCTCTATATTCATAGAGCCACCACCCACCGGTGCCTGTTGGTCAATGGGTGCTTGATTCAAATTTCTGTTAATTTGAACGCCCTCGATCAACGCATCCATTGACACTTGCTCACTTGATCGACTTGATTCGTACTCGCATACCTGCGCCATCGTGCCCACATGCAAAGTGCGCCATCAAAGCGCCTCATCGCCCATGTCCTACATGCATGGGTTCACCCATGGTGCATAATGGAGCCTTTGTACTAAAGTAAATGTACTCGCACTCACTCCACTATCCTTTACATACCTACAAATCTTTTTTCATTCTTCTAATGTGGGATTAGTATCAAAAACATCCTGTCACCTTCTCAAAACACGAGTTTTTAACAAAACACCCACCCACAAAAAAATTTTATTTTGAAAATCCTTTAAGATACTCTTCATACAGGTATTAGCCAAAATCCACAAGGCACTGCATACTATAACGAATCAGGCAGTTGGAAGTCGAGTGAAAAATATTTCAATTCTGGCAAGTACTTGGGGCATACATCCGAAGAAGACTTTAGTATATGCAACCAAATTTACAGATAAGAGTGTGTGGCCCTGGGCTTGCCATGGTTGTGAAGTAGTAGAGAATTGGACCTTCACTCAATTCTTTTTCTTCCTTATCCTCCACTTGGCCAAAGTGGTAGGCATTTGATTGTATACAGATAACTACCAAATAGTAAGAGCAATTCTTCTTTGACTTAATTTATTAGTTTAATCACTCAATGCGATTGAATTGGCAGTGGATCCAAGTACATATTAAGGTTCATTTCCAATCAAATGATTATAATGACTTAAATCAATAAATTAGATGTGATTGAGTGAAAAATCGAGAAGCGTAAGGTGGATGAACTAAGGGGTGTGTGTGTTAAAGCAAGTAAAGAAGATATAAGAATTTTTAGTGGTTCGCCCAGATGGAGAACTGGGTTAGTCCCCTCTAATGGAGGGCTCTTGTTTCTTGGCGATGTATTTCTTGAAGAAGAAGATAAGTACAATGAGCGTATTGCACATTGGGGATATCCGTGTAATGGTTTTCTCTCAATCTGCCTACTTTTGGGGAAATCCCCTTAAGGCAACGTTTAGACTAACCTTTATATACAAGTAATTATCGTTATCGTAATAGATTGATCATGAAATATTTGGCTACTTAAGACTCTTGTCCACAGGCATGACGTAACCTTCTAGAAGTGATGACATGGCTTTTGAGAGGTGGTGAATTCTTTCCCAAGGTAAGGTTTCATGAAGAAAGTTCTCTTTCACCTCTTCTGGTGTCTTTTATAATGTTTGTCGTTTTCTGGAGTCATACTACCTGACTAGTTAGTTAGTGCCGACTTGCTTGGCATAAGCTGAACTATCTTCTTACCTGAACTATGTTTTTTCTGGTATCAACAAGATCCAATAGAAATAGTAAACATTACAACAATTGTTTGCTTGAGAATCCATACATAGTTCATCAATGGCTTATTCAAGGGAGCAACTTCTCTGTAATTAACTAGAAATCTTGCTGTCACTACAATTAATCAAATAGCTATTACAAATACGCCAAAACTTTGTTTCCCATAGGTAAAAAATGGTCCAATTGACCAAATTTAGATATACGACATAGATTAAGACATGCCCAAAATATGACACTCTAGGAAAAATGTTATTTACTCTTAAAGATATATTCTCGTAATCCGAGGAACTAGGTAACTATCCCTCTCACATTCCCGGCTGCAAGTTCCATGGAATATAACAACTTTGGAAAGAAATTACGTCCACCATGCACAAGGCTCCTGCATATAGCGGGGTTTGAGAGAAGTAAATAGTAAACAATTTCACCTTTATTTTAAAAAGATTGATTCTCAAATTCAAACTCATGATGTGTTACTTGGGCGTATGAGCACTTGCCATAGCATTTTACAAAAAGCAGGTGGACACCAATGAAGAAAAGCATAGCTTGACATAAGCTCTAAGAGGAATTTTGACAAACAACTTGCTTACATGTTCCCCCTCAAGTCTCCCATCCTTCAATTGATATTTAGTCATCTTACATGAAAATTCACAACTAATTTAATGACGAAATTAAATTAATGTCTCTAATTAGGTCCTTAATTAAGCATTACTTTAATTCAAAAGAGAATTTGGTCATATGTTTAGAATTCATTTGTTACGAAAAGTGATATTTATTTAAAATAGACTTTTCAGTATCGTATCTATATTTTTTGACTAATAAACACGTGTTAGGTGTGTATTTTTTCCTTTATTATTTTATTATTTTTTTCAATCAATAATTATAAATTATTCAATTCAAAATCAACAATTCCCATTGTTTTTGGACGAGCTACCTGAAGCAACGTAGGCCTTAACCTATTTGTTATAGTTATATTGGATTTCAATGGGTTGTGTTGCTAAAAAAAAATTCTATTGGTTGGGTTTAAATTATTGGTAATAACATTTTCTTGTTCCCTTTAAACTAAACATTTCTGTCAGTTGTAGGCAAATGTCTCAGCACGAAAGTTACTTGCGGTGTTTCACAATTTTTGGGACTTGCAGAACTCCACCCAAAAAACCATAAAACTTGAATTTTCATTAGCTTTCTTAGGATTTCTCACCCAAACATAGAGTTTGTAATACCCAATACGTTTAGGACACGTATCCTCACTACAGTAAGACAAATGATAAGCCTAAAGGGGGTCACCCCCCGACGTGGCATAGTGGGGGACCAGCAAGGTCTTGCGGATTGGTACAAGCACCAAGCAATATGGAAAGGCAAGACATATCACGTCACAACGACGGATCCTTATTCAAGAAGGGACAAGAGTGTCACTGCAGAAGTGTAGGGCAACTTCCGCGATGACCCGCCTCCCCTACGGTAGAAATAAGGCACAAAATTGAGATCTCATAGCTAGCAGAGTTTAAATCCCCAGCCTATCCTCGAATGGTACCCTCGGATTGGGAGCCTTAGACAGAAATTAGAACCCATTGGATGCTCATCACAGTGAAATTAACTAATGATATATTGTTGTTTGACTGGCTCAAAGGACTATGAGGAGTCCCCACTTGGGGACTGGGTAATATGACCCTCCTCGAGGGAGGTCTGAGCAACGGGGACGGACAAGCATGATTGTTAACTTAGATTTCGGGTAGGGTCTTAAAGATTTAGTTTGCTCGAGTAAGCCTCCTAATATATGACTCTTTGTCCACTGAGTTGTGCTTGACTAGAATCTTGAAGAGCTCCTAAGGTACCAAGAGTTAATGACCCAGATTAACATATGGGACAATGAGACATATGATTTGGTGACTAAATGACCGAAATTATGTAAGTCTCCTTGTTTGGGCATCTTAACAAAAGCCTTGGAAAGGATTCAAAGAGGAAAGAGGGAACCCTGGGTATGCATGCACTGGGGGCACTAGAGATATGACTCTCCCCCAGTGGCCAATTGCAACCCTTTGCCTCGAGTGTCCCCCCTTAGCTCAAAGGTTGCGCCCTTCCTTGATGATCGAGTCTAGGTGTATTCAAGGAAATGTCACATCTGTCTAATTACTGTTTGAAACACATGTGACACGTGATAAACGATCACCGGTATCACAGTAGTTGAGGCAATTGTTGTAGGCACAACTGTCAGTATAACGTTGACCCTAATACAAAGTAGGCGTGGATAGCCTCGCTTGTCCAAGTATTGTGCTATAAATACCTTCATCACTTGTCCTTGCAGTACACACAAGAACCTAGTTTGAAGACCATCATTTTGGTTGATGGTTGATGCGAGTGTTCATTATCTCCACATGCCCAATAAACCTTTTGTCCGCCAGTTGTTCTTAGCAATTAATAGGCAACTTTAGTCCTTTCATCTTATCAACTTATCTGTTCGAGTACATCGACATAGATATATATATATATATATATATATATATATATATATATATATATATATATATATATCAACTTTTTTAAACTCCTTAAAGAAAATAAAAAGAAAGATATACCTGAATGACTCGTGGAATATAATCAAGGTACACTTATTCCCCCTATTTGTTATAAAAACTCGTAAGAGTCAGACACTAGGTAACTACCCTAACCGTCCGAGGCTATAAGTTCAATTGAATGAAAAAAAACTTTGGATAGATATTTCAAGGTATGAGAGACATAAGTATTGATGCGACGTATTACTAGACACTAGGTAACTACCCTAACCGTCCGAGGCTATAAGTTCAATTGAATGAAAAAAAACTTTGGATAGATATTTCAGGGTATGAGAGACATAAGTATTGATGCGACGTATTACTAGAACGGATGAGCACTCGTTATCCTGTCTAATGGATTTGGCAGATTGCATCCTGTTCTTACAACAACGAATGGGCAGAGATCCATCAAGCGTACGGGGTGAAGTATAGTGGTTTAAACCAGTTTGAGTTTCATAAGTAGATTTGAGTGTGCTCATCACAAGGCTATGTAGAAGGTGTCAGGCGATCCACAGGACTAATCTGAGTAGATCGATAACAGTCTTAAACTCGACTCGACGTCTTACTACAGCATAAACTAAGAACGCTTACAACTCCCATAAATCAGGTGCATCAAGAAATTCAAAATTCTCTTGTGAGACTCAAAATTGCGATATCATGTCAACAACTTACAAAACCTTCTCACTCGAACTACCCAACAGATTGATAGCAACATTTTGCTCTTCCATGGTGCTGCCACCCTCAAAGTAGTGATAACTGGGCTAACTGGAACTGCTGGCTCTTCAGAATGAAGAAAAATAAGTCTCATAACATTTATTCTTTGCGACTTGGAAACCCATTAGGCCATTACTTTACAAAAGGCAAGTTGACAGCAAATGAAGAAAAGTATAAATTGGCATAAACTCTAAGAGGAATTTTGACAAACACCATGCCCACATGTTTCCTCTCAGTTTCCATCCTTCACCCGAAAGTTTCAAAAATTTCCTAATTCTTGTTCGATCTCATACCTAATGTTACTGCAAAATGTGGTGATTGCTGTCCAAAATCTTGTCTCCCACTTTCCACAATAGACAATGTGTGAAACCAAAAACTTTTTACTCTGGCTCCTCCAATTTGTTGCTCTATTAGGCCTTCTCGCCTTCATCCTTTGGCTAACCTTGCGCCCCAAAGACCCATCTTACACCATTGTTGACTTCTCTGTCCCAGTCCCTGATAACGGCTCTGGCCAAGACAATCAGAATGGTTCCCTCTCATACACCCTTGAGATTGTAAATCCAAACAGAGACTCCGATATCAATTACAATGATATCTTCTTGCTGTTTTATTATAATCAGGACACTATTGGGGAGAAAACCATCACTCATTTTCATCAAGGAAAAGATAAGACCACCCAAATTATGGATCATGTGAATGCCAATGCAAGAGTATGGAAAGCACTGGTCAATGCAATATCAAATAAAACAGGAGATTTGAAGGTTGGTTTGATGACCAAAATTAGATATCGAACATGGGGTATTAAGAGTAAGCACCATGGGATGAACTTGCAAGGTCGTGTACCGATTGGATCAGATGGGAAGATTTCAGGTAAGAAGAAGAAGATAAAATTACGCAATGCTTCTAAGAAATGGAGAGTGAGGCTTACTTAACCTTTGGGATGCACAGCTTTAAAGTAGTACCATGGCTATAATGTATGTGTATGCATTTTTTTATGTTTATATTTCTGCTAGAATCAATGTCTATAAAAACATCAGATACCAGTTTGTGATTATGAATCATGCCGATAATTAACAACTACTATCCTGATTTCATATCCCTATGGTATCTCCATCAAAACGTCGCAGAGCAAATAAATTTGTAAAAACTTCGGTTAATATGGGACTTGACACAAGGAAGATACCATAAGAAAGCTCACCTAACCAAAATGAAAGGCCAAATGTCAATGACCACCTCTTAATAGATTGATACCAACAACCACACTAATAGACCATATCCTGAGGGGTCTCATAAATATTGCAGGCAAACACTTCTATAGAACAGAGACTACATGAAGATTGGCAAACAAAATGCTGATAAGTTGATATGCATTCCCTAGGTGCATCAAACAATAAGAGGAAATATCTGGCCCAGTAACTGAATAAGCATGTTACACTGCTTAATGGTCTACAGATGCATAAACTTTAATTCAATCAACTTCTTGCCTTCTTCAGTGCAGTGGGACCCAACCTAGAACCTCAGAATACCAGAATAAACAAATTGTACAGCTGACTTTATCTTTCTAAAATACAAAGGAGTTTCTTATTTCAATGCCCTGCGGTGAGTAGCAACTTGTCTTCGCCATTCCCGAATTGGAACCTATTAAAAATACGACAAAAATGTTTGCGTGAAGTAATCCGATATTAGACCAAAGGGGTCAGACAACTAAAACTTCTGGCTAACGGGTTTATTAATCCGTATAACACAACATCAAGTGAAAATTGAAGAACATAACAACATCCTTACAGCAGGAAAGCCACCATAATCCCCAGGTTCACTGATGTCCTTCGTGACACTACTGTTAGCTGCTAGTCGGACCTGCAGCTCCCAAAAGCCGAAAACTATGTTGATCATGAACACTAAAATTTTATAAGTAAAAATAAAAAAAAATTAACGCAGGGTCTACAATGGAGCTATCCATATTTAATTTTAAGTCCTTGTTCATTCTCAACAAAGGGATAAGCCAGCATGCAGCCACATTAAGAGTTGGCTAGCATAAAAAAGGTGAATGACTTATGGCTCGGTACATCCTCTTAGTGAATGAAATTAACAATTTGTGGGTTTCTGCTTCAGGCTGCTGAGTCCCAAAAACTAACCTAAATGCTTCAAAATCATGCTGTCAAGATGTTCCAGCCAAACACTAACGCAAATAATGTGACTCAACAGGCATATTACCTCATTGTACTTCCTCCAATTTAGAAGAGACCCGAAAGAACACATAGTGTGCAAAACGCATGAAGAGTCTTCCACATTAAAACATGACTCATAATTTTTAAAGGTTTATGCCTACTACCCTAAGGAACTATTTTTCAGTTTAAATTGATCATTATTATTTGAGTCTGTGCTTATCGCTCGAAAATGAACTACTCAGGCTGGGGCACATTTTTAGTTTGGCCTGACAGCTAGAAGTTGAGAATCAAACTATGTATAAAAACTAAACTTGACACAATGATGCCTTATTTTAGTCATGGGGCAATCCAAACTATCCCTGTACTGGTTGCACTATTCCAATAACTAGTTCCAAGATATTAGGTTCAGGCATCCATAAGAAAATCCAAAATCACTTATAAGATAATCTTTAGATCTATATGCATATTGGAATAAAGTCACAAGGTGCATGACATATTCAAGCAATTAAGTATGTACCTTTGATACAATGGAGACATGATCACGAACTGCCACTCTTCCGCCTAAAGTCACATAGTCACCTATCCTAAAATAAGTATGTTCCATGTTCCATATACATGGAAAGCTAATCAAATTCTACACCTGAAAGTTACTGAGATGAATGGTAAATTTCATGGTGATAACAGATGTGAAAAGAACATACGTCACTGAACCTGCAATCCCAACTTGTCCACAGAGCATACAACTCTTCCCAATCACTACATTGTGACCTATCTGCAAAGTAGGATATTGGCAGTTATAAATCAAGGAACGAGTTAACCAACAATGCACGAAAGTCAGAACACACCTGAACTAGATTATCTATTTTCGTATAATCCCCAACTACAGTATCTCTCCAACTGCATAACCAAATATTCAGTATAACTAAAATTTGAGCTTAGGAGAGCCAGAAAGTGCATGATGATTCAGAGGATACACAAAAACCATAAAGTTCTCGTAGGCAACAACACAGATCTCACCTGCCCCTGTCCATGCATGTATTTGCACCTATCTCCACATGATTCCCTACCCTTGCTTTCAAGATCTGGAATTGTTTGTTGGGGATGGGGAGGAAGGAGTAAAAGTACAAAAAAATAAAATGATACTTCAACTGAAACATCAAACTGAACTGGATATTTGATGCAGCTAAAGGAGAAAAGAAAGAGAAGTAGAATTTTCCATACCAAGCAACTTCCTAGTGAACCATTGTTTCATTATATATATATATATATATATATATATATATAGGTATTTAAATTGGGAAAATCATTACATTTGAAGCTATGGTTTTTTGATGTACATGAAATATCAGACCAGACAATTTTTTGTGCATTTTAGAGAACAGAAGTATTGCAAATTTCAAATACCAGAAAATTTCTGTTTATAGTAGACCGCAAAAAATAAACCCTTCATTTCCAAAAAGGAAGGGCCCAAAGTGTATTAAGGAACAAATTTAAATATCACTAACCTGAGGCTTCTTCACCATGTCTCCACATTCATCCACAAAAAACCCAAATCCTATAACGAAACAACATGAATACCAAATGCAAAAATTAATAATGCAATACTAGTGGCAATTACATTAGCAGTGGCAGCGTGTATCATGTTCATCCACAAACATCTGCAATTGCAATTTAAAACATGTATCATGATAATTCAAAAAATACAACACGTTTACAATGTAGTTTTTTAGTGTCAGTGCAAGATTTGTACCCAAATGAATGATGTACAACCCCAAAAACTAATGCTTAGGCAATGCTTCAGTCATCATGATAAATATTAACCAATATAATTCAGCATTACCATCTTGACCTATGCACACCCCATTGTGGAATACGCATGAATCACCAATTGTGCAATTACTAAGCACAACATTGTACCTGGAAAAAATATAGGCATTCAATTGAGCATTTTAGCACTGGAACCAGTACTATTTAAGAGGTATTTACATAATGCATTTATGTAATTATGTACGCCTTTACAACTTGAAAACATCCCATAAACTGTAGCATGACTAAGCTTGAGATTGCTGACAACAGATAATTGCTAAAATGCATTAGACAAACGCAAAATATATATCTGCAGACGAGTATACCCTATTCTCGTTGATTGACCAATTGTGACAGCAGGTCCAATTATAGCTCCTGATCCAACATGAACATTTGCACCCAGCACAGATTCTGAATGGACTACTGCGCCAAATTCTATGTGAACTGTTGGATCAACGCAAGCTGACTTGTGGAAAGTACCACCTCCATTATTCCATTTCTGAAATTCTTGATGAACGATTCCAGCATCATCCTCTAATCTTGAATTGAAAGCATGTACAAGTGAAACTTTTTACATAAGTTTGAACTGCACAAACTCCAAATGAAAGCTTGAAACAACATATAAACCCATTGCGTTGCTCACGAGAGGTTTAACAAATAGTGCAGTCAAACTACATAGAGTCTCTAGATTGCATGCATTGTACAACATCATAAAAACAATTAAACTCTGTATGCCCAGAACTAGAAGTGATCTGGGTGTGTATCTTTTCATACAGCGGTTAAAAAACTAGAAATCTTAAAAATCGAAAGGAAATGTCAATAACAGTAAGTGAACGAGACATTTCATCAAACAGATTCAACGCAATCATATACACTAGTCAAGTGCATAAAATTAAACCGCCAGATGAAAAGCAGAAGATGGTGGAAACGAGTTTGCAAGTGAGCACCCACCGGGCTTAATAGAGACAAACCCAGAACCATTCTGGTCAGACGAACAAGAGGAACAATGGTAACGACTACAACTGTTTGATAAAAGTCTTGTTGTGAACAAAGCAAGGGACTCTTGCACATGCGACTTCATAGAGATGAGATTGGTAATTGCTGCTAATCGTCGGATGTAATGTGCCATGGCAACGGTCAGTCCAAGGCTACCACAGGAGATCAAAAGGGTCTAATCTATAATACTCTAGTATGATTTGTACGTTCTGAACCTAGAAATTAGACCAATTATACCTAGAATCCTGGGAGGGGCTTGCTATCCTAACCTTTTTTTTTTTCCCTCTTCGCCAATGCCAAAAAGGGTGACGAATTCATTTTTGTTCAATCACAACTAAAGTCAATTTTCTTAAATTTATTGTTTGGCGGCCGGCCATTAAGCGATTGATTATAGATTTAAATTTTATTTCAAGAAAATTTATTGAAGAGCTCAAATTTAATCGGATCAGATTCAATAAATCAAGTGAATCTAAATCAACTAAAAGGTAAATCAAACTTAGTAAATCAAATTGACCCAATCTAAGGTCCAAAGGTCCAAAGAATCCAAAAAGATTAAAATAAGCATGAGAATTAAAATTTATATACCCGATTTTGAGTTTGAGTTATGCAATCCAAGTCAAAAGATTTAAACTCGATAATACTAGAGCTGAAGAGGTGGTGTTAAATTTTGGGTTCAAGTTGAACTTCAGTTTAGAGATATTTAACTTTTGAGCCCAAATCCAACTTTTCATTGTACTTACCCGTTGGATTTACTACTTTGCTGCAATTGTGATGTCTGTAGTTTCAATCCTAATCTCGTAGAAGGTATTTTTTGGGTATGCCTTTTTGATTCGTATGATTGTGTTGCCTTCTTCATTAGTATTTTTCATATCGGGATTGAGAATCAAGACGAAGTAGAGTACTATACTTGAACTTACCTTTCGCTAGTCTTATTGATTTTTCTGACTTTGTGGTAAACAGTCATTTATGAAAGTTTTTTAGGGATTGATATCGAAACAGACTTTCTGAATCATTTTTATCCTTAGCGATTTGTGAATCTTATGTGATTATTATACACAATATCAATGCATTATGTGCGAGCTATTGAAAGAGCTAGGCCTAGCTGATTATACCGGCCTTTGCCTCTAAAAAAAAGACTTCCACATATGTAGCCCAATAAAAAGAATTCTTTCTATTGAACTTAATAGGAGTCATTGGAGCATTAAGATCGAAACTGAAGTAACGAGTTCATGCCTATACTAGAATCAGTAGTTGGTAAAGTGGATAAGAATTCATACACTTTGACATTTAAGCAAATGCAACTCTAGCCTACTTTACAACCCTTCCCCCAACCTCCACGTAGCTTGGATTTAGAGATGAGAAAGTCATTTCAGGTATCGATCTAATTTTATGTCTGTTCGTTATGTTTGAAGGTAAACAATTATCTTAACAGCGTATTCTTATGACTTATTAGTTGCAACATGAGTTTTGGATGAATTCAATCATCCACCAATCTCACCTGTTGGTTAAAATAAAGAAACCTCAAAATTAGAACGTGCGTGTGATGCCTCCTATTTAACCTCCTATTTAACTATTGGACTACCTAGTACAAACCTAAGATGGAATTACAAGAAAAACACTTTAGAGTTCAACATATAAGGCCTATGGTTTACCATCTTACTCCATGCTTAATTATTGAATATATAATCACATGTTAGTCATTTAATTGGTCCATCCAAGGCTGGCAGACACTATAAGCAAGTGAAATACTTGCTTAGGACCCCCAAATTATATTTTTGGTCTTCATAATGTGGGTTCGGGCTTAATAATATTATGGAATAAGTGCCCAAAAGATACAAAATTTTACGTTCTCTTTTCATTTGTTGTCAATCTAACCATTTTCCAATATAAAAATACATTTACATAAACAAATCTTGCCTACATCTCTCTCACACACATTCTCTTAGTCTCTCTCATTCAAATGATTTTAAGTTCACAACACATTGAAAAATAACATAGTCATAAAGTAGCATAAATCCTCTTTCTTTATTGAAAAATTTACATAAATATAAAATAGTATATATAGTTATAATAAGTTTAATAAATTTGTCAATGTCGCGCTTAAAATTTTCACTTAGTACCTAAAATTCTATTTGATGATTCACGAAATGATTTTGCACACCACCTGTCAAGTATGAGTAATAAATGCAGTAATTAAAGTAGAAAGAGAATGCGAGATTTATAGTAGTTCGGTCGATGTGACCTCTGTCCACTTCTAAATGGCTAGGGTCGCCGGATACTTTATTAATTCAGGAATGCTGAGAGAGCAGAGAGTACAAGCTTTGATAGAGAGAGGAGAGAGTCGTGCTTTGGTGAGAGTGTGATTCTCCTCAAGTGTTGGCAGTGCTTACAATTTATAGTCATCCCCTAATAGATCGGAGCGACTTAATAGCAACTAAATAACAATTCTGGCGGAGCTTACGACTTCTCCTCAACGGGCGAGGTGGTTGAGGTGCTATCCACAAGACCTGGTCAGAAGTGAGGAGAGGGTTAACTATTTCCAAGATGGTGAGGGTGTGACTCCTGGATGCTCTTTTGATGACGTGGCCAAGCTAACGTAACTTCCTGATGAGCTTGACTGGTTTTGGACCATATTGGGTTTGGTGGGTCCATATAAGACTAGGCTCTTAATTAAGATTGAACTTTCCACATGAATTGGGTCATTTGGGCTTGACCCATCATTTACCCTCCCAATGCCCCGTGTCTGATGAAACTTGGAGAAGGGGGCATTAGTTTGAATCTTGAGCTTTGAGTGATGGAGACTCCCTCTGCTAGATGACTCTTCCCTTTCATAATATATTTTCGCCTAGGCGAACACCTCAAATCTTTTCCATTTTTACTTGGTTTTTCAAGAGAGCTCTTGATTTTCAATTGGGGCTTTTTTCTCTTTTAAAATCCTAGGCTATAAATAGAAGCTTCCTTCTCATTCTACCCATCTCTTTCATCTTGAGATTGAAAACCCATTCTTGTGAACCTTGAGAACCCAAGCTTTTCCCATTCCATAGAGACTTGAGAGAAGAGAGGCAAAGCCTGAAGCCTTTCAAGAGTGTATTGGTGAGATTCTTGAGTGGAGTATCTAAGTGGGCAATGTAAGTTGAGGGAGGTGAAGTGCAAAAATCCATTGGTACCATGGCGAATGGAGAGGTTGGAGCTGAAACAGGTGGCTATATGGTCTTCGGAATGATGGAGATCGAAGGATGTGGAGTGGAGGGAACCCCGCTGGCCGCCGCTGCCATTGGTGCACGCAAACAGTTCACGAAGGAGATGGTGAGCGCCACAGGCGCTGGTCTGGGCAACTTTGGCGAGCTGTCCCGCTCAAATAAGCATGCAGAGGACTGCCTGGGTGCCGAAAGTACTGATCTGGACCACCTGGGAGCCGAAGGTGTTGTCCTGGACAGCTTGTGTAAGCAGGAACTAGAGAGGACTGGGCGGCTTGGCCTAGGGGATGTGTAGACTGGTTTGGGCACTAATTTGAGCGCTGGTTACGCTGATCTGGGCGCCAACTTTAGTGCAGATGTGCGACATGGGATGCCCAAGGTGGTCGTCGGTGCACAGCTAGACATGAGTGATGAGGAAGCGGACCTGGACGCCCCTTTAAGTGTTGATCTGGGCGAGTACAACAGGCCATACACCCCTTTAGGCGCTGTCCCCAGCTGGTTTGTGTGAGTAGAGGGGGCCAAACACCTCTCCAGGTTCTGCGCTACCCCGTTTGGGCGAGCAGAGGGTGCCAGACGCCTCTATAGATGGTGGGTTGAGTAGTGCAAGCTACAAGAAAATTTTGGGCGCCACTTTTGGTGATGATTCGAGGAGTTCAGACGACCAAGGAGCTTTGGGGTGCCCTTTTAGGGAGTTTAGTTCGTGCCCATGCAAGCGGGGCGGCCCAGGCACTTTTTGGCAAGCCTGGTCCTGGAATCAAGGTATAGAGTACGCCAGACACTTCTTGTGGTGATGGTTCAGCTCCTTCGAGTGCACCTTCTTAAACCCACATTCCTCAAGACCTCCTAGATGGTGGCTCAGGCCATTCCTCACGCCCCCATAGTAAGAACACACAAAAGGCAAAGTGGCATTTGATGATGACGGGTCTAAGGTAAGTACCCTTTCTAGTTTGCTCAATTCAGATGATGATATTTTGAGACTTGTTTCTACTTATCATATTCCTCCGACTATGCTGTGCCACAGGGCTGAGACGGGTGAGTCTGCTTGCGATGACTTCTCTGGTGACATTGTCATCTACGAGGAAATGCTTGAGGCTGGGCTTAGGTTTCCTATGTCTTCTCCCATTTGTCACATTCTGCATTACTTTTCATTGACCCCGGGGTGGGTGGCGCCTAATGGTTAGAGAGTCTTGCTGGGCTTTCTTGCATTGTGGAGGAAGGTGCATCATGAAGATGCTTATCCTACAGAGTTCCATGCAGCTTATAATTTGAGCGAGACTCCTGCTCCAAATAGAGGGTGATACTATTTTACCACGAGAAGGGGTAAGATGCTCACAGGATTACGCTCCAACTGCCATAGCTAAAAATCTCATTTCTTATTTGTTAGTGCAAAGTGGGTTGTAGAAGCCGATAGGGCTGTGGTACCAACACAATGGGGGTTTGCTAGGAAACTCGGTACACCCTTACTCATTTTCTCTCTCTCTTTTTTTTTTATGTGTGTACCCATCATCTCTTCGCAGATTCGTCTGTGATCTCCAAAGACCAAGAGTGAAAATTGCAGGCTGTGAGGGCTCATCCTGACAAAGACTTGGGAGTCCTCTAGCCCAAGAGTGCTAGGGTTATTACTCCCTCCCTGAAGTTCGGAAACTCTTCTTTGAAGAGGAAGGGTGAGTTGATTTTTTTTTGTACCTTCCTTGGTGCTTTTCTGACGCTTTATTTTCTTTGCAATGATGGATAGAAAAGTGATTGGGTCCCACTTCTCTGGTAGGAGTCCTCTTCCTTCCAATGTGGCAAGGACGAGCGATGTCCCCTAGGTGACTTCTCCAACGGCGTTGCCTAGGGTGAACTTTCCTCAAGCAGCCCCTTCAGTGGAGCCTCGGGCGTGTTCGCATCAAGTGATCCCTCCGGTGGTGACCCCTCAGCCAGTGACCCCATCAAGCATGACTGCTACCCCAGAGTCTTCCTTGCCAGCCACATCTTCTGCCCCTCGTTCGCCTCCTCCTCATGAAGGAACTTCTATAGTGGACGTCGATTTAGGCTGGTCCCATGTTGGGCAACCCGCTGGTCATCAGGGAAAGGCTTGAGAGGTTTGTGTTTCCACTTGAAGTTACTCAGATTAGTGCCCTGGGCACCGAGGGGATTATCAACACATTTTTGGAAGGTCTGGCTCAGGTAAGGGTTTGTTATCTCCCTTTCTCCAGTCCTTTCTTATGTGTTTTGTCATTTCCTCTATTTTTAATTTTTTCTAGGCTTCGACTGCATCTGTCTGCTTGCTTTCAAGGACCCAATATCATGGTCAGTTGAAGTAGAATAATGAAGTTATGCAAAGAGAGTTTCTAGCTGCTCAGAAGGATCATCGAGCTTGAAACTGCCGTGAAGGCTTTTGATGCTGACCTTGTGGCAATCTGTGAGAGAGTGAGCAGACTTGAGACTGAGTTTTTGGTATCCCATGAGGGAGCGACCAAGCTAGAAAGGGCCTGTGAGAGGGCAACTGAGGTTGAGTTTGAGATTTTGGCGACCCGTAGGAAGGATGCGCTCAAGGAGGCTGAGCTTGTGAAGGCCCGTGAGAGGGCCATGCTCAGTGAGGCTGAGCTTGCTAAGACCTGCGAGAGGGCCTCGCTCAGAGAGGTTGCTGTAGAGGCAGAGGTGAAGGCAGCTCATGAGACAACTTTGCAAGCTGAGGAGAGGGCAGTTATAACTAAGAGGGACTTGGAGAATGGCCTTGCAAACGCCTTCATCGACGGTTATAATGAGCTTCGAGGGAAGATCTCTGCTATTTTTCCTGACATTGATGTTTCAGGCTTTTTGCCTACTGAGGCTCCTGATGATGGTAATGGAGGCTCTGATGATGTTGAGGATGTGGAGGAGGAGGAGGAGGACCATGAGAGTGATCAGAGTGCTGGGGACTTTATTCATCTACTGCTTATGTCAAACAATATTGGGGTAATAATCCCAAAAAGTACATTGAATATTGGGTAATAATCTCAAAAAAGGTAGAAAATAAAATCAAGTCTCCAACTTCTACTACTTTGACTCTCTCAAGGTGTCATTGGTAGTACCTTTTCAGGTGTTCCACGTTCCATGGATGGGGTAAGACTTTTCCTTCAGAATTCTAGATCTTGTAAGTACCTGGCCTCACCACTTCTGTTATGAGGTATGACCCTTCCCAATTTGGCCTCAGCTTTCATTCGCATGAATCCTTTGTGGCGAGGATCACTTTCTTGAGGACCAAGTCTCCTAGTTCGAAGGAACGAGGCTTCATCCTTGAGTTGTAGTACCTCGCCATGCGTCATTTGTATTCCGCTTTGCATACCACATCCATCTCCCTTGCCTCCTCCACCAAATCAAGGTTGATGCGGAGTCCTTCCTCGTTGGTGATGAGGTCGTGGTGCGGACCCTTAGAGAGTATACCTTTATCTCCACGGGGATGACCGCTTCAGTTCCAAAGGCGAGGGAGAAAGGGGTTTCTCTAGTAGGAGTTCCTGGAGTGATTCGATAGGTCCACAATACACTTAGGAGCTCGTCGACCCAAAGACCCTTCATTCTTTCAAGCCTTGTCTCTTAAGTTGCATAGCACCGTTCTCACCATGACTTCTATTTGTCCATTTGC
>CAUOFW020006390.1:0-24147 GCA_963454935.2 Ilex paraguariensis
AATGGGTGCAAACTAAATTTTTGGGTGTTTCATGAAGGTTATTGGAGCGAATTTTAATCACTAAATGAGTGATATCCCGTATTGAGGAAGTTTGTATTAGGTTGTGTACTTTGTCTTCTACTAGTTCTTTTTATGTGGTGTTAGCACTTTGTTCATAATGCAATGTAGTGGCATTTTGGCGTAATGTTGATTTGTGTAGGCTTTTCTGGGCCCCTTCTTTCTCTACTTTGTTAAATCTCGTTTAAAGAATTCATTGGATGATGTTTCTTTACGGTTAGTATTAAGTCACTAGAATTTTTTTTGGGTAAAGGACACCCACCAGGTTTTGTATTTTAATTGATTAGTGTTAGCAGTGTTGTGTAAAACATGCATAGGCAAAGCGGGGCACACTTGAAGCGCCACAATGGGCCTAAGACTAAGTGCATGCCTGGGGCTTTAGACTTAGGCACATGAGATGTGGAATTTTTTTTCTTCAGTGATATATTTAGGCTACTATTGAATTTGATTGGAATATTTGATATGCATAACACCAAACTAGAGCTTCTTCTTCTTCTTGCTCTCTTACATTCATTCGGTTCTTTCTAGTTTCTGTCTGACTTTCTGCTGAAAGAGGAAGACTTTTTCTTCTTATTTGATGTTTTGGTTGATGGAACAAAACCCCCCGCCCCCCAAATATTTGTCTTTTCTACTATTTTAATGTCTTATAGTGTTTCTTTTAATCTTTTTTTTTGCTATTTCTTGTCCCTTTTTTATTTTTTAGTATGCTACAGTTTTACTATCAATGTGTTACTTTGTTGCTATTTAATTAAATTTTATTAGATCCTGTAACTTAATTATTTGATCTGTTTAATCATCAATTGGATTAGAATTGGATCATTGAGCTGTTTGATATCTAGATTGTGCATGATTATTTGCTTCGTAATCGTTTAATAAGTTTGATTTTGAACTTTTGGATATTCAGCAGGGACTTGTAATTCTTCTGACTTTGCTTCTGTTGAAAAACTTGTAAATGTTAAAATATTTGCCTGTATCCGCAACATGTGTTTGACTTCAATGAATCTCACGTCTCACACCTTAGGTTTCATGCTTGGGGCCAGAACCACCCCAGTGCACCATTGCAGCTCAATAATATTGGCATTGATATGGTTAGGTAAGTGGGATTGTAGTATTTCGGAAAGGTGCAAACTGGCACTTACTATAAGCAATTGTGGAGCGTTTTGATGCTATACATGTGCCTATCCATGGTCCTCCATCTGTTGTAGATTAACACTAGTACTTAAGGATTGGTTTTTATGAGATTTTTGTGCTCTCTCACACTGAACATAGAATTTATATACGTCTCAAAGGATTGAATGCACACTCTTTGATCTTTCACACTTAGTTATGAGAGGAGGAGGGGTGAAGCCAAAGTTGTCAACGAGATATGGACAGGGTCTTTTGAGAGCTTTTGGGAGAGGGTGGCTGGATTTGCTGGAGGTGGTGTTATGCAGTGGAACATGGTAGAGCGATTAGATTGTGGAAGTCTATGTAATTTGGCAGCTCAAACTTTACCCCCCGGGGGGGAGGGGGTCTCTTGGAGTGACATAACATTGCAGTGAATCTTATGGACATTTAGTGTGGGGTTTTTTGTCAAGGGTTTCTTGGAGTCATTTAGAATTATGATGGAGAAAGATGCTCGGCTAAAGGTTTGTGTTATCCAAATTATCAGGTCAGGCATTACCATCCAACTTCTATTGAAAACTTTCAAGCCCATGAGATAGAATTGGAACTTCCTCTTGTTTGGGGGCTTGTTGCGATGCGTACACACCTGAATGAGGTAAATTTTTTTGGACAAGTAGCAATTTTGTGTGCTGCCTATAATTTTTGTATAATCTTATTTATCATTTTGATCTCAATAAGACAGATGCTTTTTTTAATAGGTTTGTTGAACTTATTTTAGCTGGCCTCTTAAGTTGTCTTCAATGGCTTTGATGTGTTTTGTTAGCAAGAGTTTTATAAATTTGATTAAAAAATCTGTATGTGTTATTAGTAGCAATCTACAAATGCTATGCACTCATACAATTCAATGGAGTTCAGTTTTGGGAATTTTGTTTAGGCTTTTGGTACTTTGAAGAATTATCTTTTGTGATTGAACTCTATCACTAGGAGGATTCCTGAGGAATTGTAAAGAGATGGTGAGAATGTCATTCTTCTTTCCTTTTCATATCCACTCAAATTTTCTCATTAGTATCACAATCGGGCTCTATTTCTCTTTAGTTTCTATGTCCTAACTCTAGTTCTGTGTTTATTTACTGTTTTCTTGCCAATCCATACCACCCAATCAAAGCATAGTAGTTCTTTTTTACATCACACCAGATTTAGGAAATGATACGTTATGATAGTGGTACTGGAGGTCTGGAAGTGAATTTTTTATCAATACTTATATATCTGCATTTCCTGTTAATCTTGAATGCTACACATTTTCCAAGAGGCAGAAAAATGACAATGCCGTTATAAGTTGTTTTGAATTATGTTATGACTGAAGTTTCTTTTTTTGACCCAAACTAAAGATCAATTTTATAACTTTAGGAACTTAACTGAAATTCTTATAAATCTCCGATTCTCAAGTCTTGTTGTGGTTACCTCTTGGGGGACTCTTTTCTAAGAGTAAGCGATTTGGAAAGATTCTCTAAAAGGTGTACTATGCGGCCTCTTTTTGTGTAAGTTGTTATTGGTTTCCCTACCGTCTCTCTCTCATTGGTCACATACCTTTCTGTTGCCTGCTGCCTTGTGAAGAAAGTTTAAGAGTGAGTGGCATGAAGGGATGGAATGGAGAAAAAAATAGTAGTTAAAAGAGATCAAAATGGCTGGATATAAGATGGTCGATTATACTCTTGATCTTAGCCAAAAGAATGGTCGTTGCTCTCGCACACCTTTGTGTTGCCTGCATTGTGAAGAAAGTTTAAGAGTGAGTGACAAGAAGGGATGAATGGCGACCAACATTGTTTTCAAGAGAGATCAAAATGACTGAATGTAAGATGACCGAATGCACACTTGATCTTAGCCAAAAGGATGGTCGGCGCTGATGCTAATGTACTATTCCCTCTAGGGATGACCATCCTAAGCCAGATAATACAATTCAATAACCTATCTTATTGTGGAGAGGCAATATCTTCTGGTGGCTACGTTCCGTGCATCATTCACATTTGGTTGTTATTCCGCTGTGTGTCAAATTGTCAGTTGGCACATTATGCAATTGCAAGCATCATCTATAGACTTATACTCTTCTTCACTTGATGTGGGACCTTATTTGAAAATTAGTCAACTTGGGATTCATATTGTGCCGAAGATTGGAAACTTCTTATGGCTGTCTTACTTTTGACAACCTTTACGAAAAACTAACTTGTTATAAGAGTTATAGTCTTACTGCGAAACACCAAAACCCCCACCTTTGCTTCCATCCACCCTTGGGAAAAAAGTACAGGGACCAAGGTCTCATAAATCTGGTATGGTGATCATGATCAGATGAGCAAAATTGTGTCTGGTATTTCTAATGCGATTCCAATTATTTTACTTTCTTTCATTCCTCTTTTTTTTCTTTTTTAATTCCTTTTGCAGGATAGTTATCAAAAGCTGAACCGCTACTTGTGTCTGCATATAATTGCCCATTTGCCTGTGCATGATATCAAGTATAAGCAGCTTGCTGGTATTTTAATGGGACACTATTTTACACTTATTTTTGCTGTATAAATCATTAAAATGAATATTAGGGGATGATGTGTCTTCTTTATTGTTGTTACATCATTGCAACCAACTCATGAAAATCTGAGCGTATATCACCGAAATATAAGAAAATCACATAAGATGAAAGAAATAAAAAATCAAAACCCTCAATTCAAAATTTCAGAAATGTTGTGACCTCTCCACCCTCCCCTTTTAATTAGTTTGAAGTCCCCATTGTTACATTTAGAGAGTTAACATAAAACATAGAGAAACAAAGAGTGGTCAAAAACCTAACCTATGTTTGACAAACATCTTGTATTTATAGTTATCTTGTACTCATACAAAGGACGAGTATACCCGCTATATGATATACTTATTACAACTTAGTATTTACACATAATAATACTCAAATACTTTTAACATTCCCTCTCAAGCTAGACTGTATATATCATATAATCCAAGTTTGGAACAAATGGTTCTGCAAGTTGATCCTCTGACCTCCCAAAGAGAGCTGTAATATCCCCAGCTAATATCTTGTCTCGAATAAAGTGACAATCAACTTTTATATGTTTGGTTATCTCGTAAAATACTGGATTGATAGAGATATGAATAACTGTCTGATTATCACAAAATAATTGTAAAGAAAACTGAATTGAAAAACTAATTTCTCAAAGAAAGTATAGTAACTAAGTCAGCTCACTAGTTGTATGTGTCATTGCTCTATACTCAACCTCAACACTAAATCTTGCTAAATCTTACTTTTTCATGAGACAACGTTACCTACCACAAAAGTAAAGTAACCGGTGGTTGATCTCCGATCGAAAAGAGAGTCAGCTCAATCAGCATATGCAAAACTCTCCACTTTAAGATGCCCATTGGTTCAATACAAAAACTTAAGGCCAGGAGCACGTTAAAGAGGTATTGAAGAATGCAAGTGGCTGCCTCCCAATGTGGTATTCTAGAGCATCCCATAAACTGACTTACTCCACTAACTATATAGGAAATATTCGATCGGGTAATTGTGAGATAATTGAGTTACCCAACCAACCTGCGATACTGACCTGGATTCTCAAACAGTGCGCGATCATGCATTAATAGTTTTTGATTCGAATCTATAGAAATATCAATTGGTCTGCCACTTAGTAAACTTGTTTCTTTTAGTATGTAAATTACATATTTTCTCTAGGATAAACAAATATCTTGTTTAGATCTCGCAACCTTAATACTCAAGAAGTACACGAGTTTTTCTAGGTCCTTACTGTGAAATCGGTTGTACAAGAAGATTTTTAACTTGACAATTCTCTCAGAATATTTTTCAGTAATCACAATATCATCTACATAATCAACCAATAGAGTATGACTAACATCTGTTTGTTTATAAAACACAGAATAGTTTGTCTGACATTAAAAAAAATCAAACTTTAAAACTAAATTTGAAAACTTACCAAACCGTGCCCTCAGTGACTATTTCAAACCATCAGAGATTTCTTTAATCAACACACACTCTTATAGTACTCTCCCCGAGCAGTAAACTAAGGGGACTGATCCATGTAGACCTCCTCTACCAAATCAACATGTAAGAAGACATTCTTAATATTTAATTGAAACAAAGACCAATCAAGATTAACAGTCAAAAAAATTAAAATACGGACCGAGGAAATTTTGGCAATCGGAGAAAAAGCCTCGTAATTAACACCATAGGTTTGAGTAAAGTCCTTAACAACAAGACGAGCTTTGAGGCGTTCAACTGAACCATCCAGATTAAATTTAACAGTATACACCCATCGACAATCAACAGTTCGTTTACCAGGTGATAAACGAACAAGCTCCCAAGTTCCATTATGATGTACGGTATCCATCTCTACTTCCGTAGTTTTCCTCCAATCCGCGGATCAGGCAACACACCCTGTAAGGTCTTAGGAATAGTGATAGTAGATAGTTGAGATATAAACAAGAGAAGGTAGGAGACAAGGTACATAAGAAAAAAAATGAGCAATAGGATGACTAGTAACACACGAGCGAGTACTTTTTTGAAGAGTAGTAGGTAAAGAATCAAAAATACCTATGGGACCAAGATTCGGATATGGCAAGGGCACCTCAGTTGATGATCGCGGGCGTCGGGCTTAATCACGGAGCAGGGAAGTAGATGGTACATAGTAAGCAGTGGAATAACTGACAGTAAGTAAAGAGGCAGGGGTGTTCGTGACAACCCAAAGTCAATATTCAAAGGCTGAGCAATTGTCAAAAAATACGAAATAAGTTTATCAAAAGTGACATCAACACTGGTGAAGTACTGACGAAGGGTAGGACTATAGCAACGATACTCCTTCTGTGTGCGTGAGTATCTAAGAAAGACATATTTAGTAGCACGAGGGTCAAGTTTATCAAACCAAGATCTCAAGTTATGAACATAACAGACACACCCAAAAATCTTAGGAGTTAAGAAAAATAAGGTTTTAGTAGGAAAAAAGACAGAAAATAGACTTTGTCCATTTAACACAGAAAATGACATACGATAAATAAGGTGACAAGCAGTGAGCACAATATCATTCCAGAAACAACGAGGATCATTCATCTGAAATAACAGTGCACAGATAACTTTCAATAAACGATGATTCTTGCGCTCAACGACACCATTCTTTTGAAATATTAAGCACAAGAAGTCTGGTGAATAATGTCAGTTTTACGAAGATATGTTAAAAAAGGGCCAGATTCATATTCATGAGCATTATTAGAATATAAAATACAAATACGATAACCATATTGAATTTTGATTTTTTTAAAAAAAGTCTCAAATATAGAAAATAAGTCAGAAGAAACTTTCATAAGAAATAACCAAGTCACATGAGAATAATCATCTACAAATGATACAAAATGAGGATATTTATTAGATGAAATATTTTTTATTCGACCCCATACATTAGAATGCACAAACTCAAACGGACTACATACACGATTATTGACTTTAGACTAAAAAGACACACAGTGATATTTACTAAGTTAATAAGCTTCACAAGACACATACGATATATAATTAAGACTTAGAATTTGACACTTCAGATTTTGGATGGAGGGATGACCAAGACGACAATACCACTGAACTAAAGAGGATGAGGTCTGGGTGCCAGAGTAGGTAGATTACGGTCAAAGTAAAAAAGACCACTAGCTTTATGTTCTGTACCAATCTTCCTCTTCGTCTAGAGATCTTGAAACACACAATAAGAAGGATAAAAGGTTACTGAGCAATTGAAAGAGCGGATAATCTTGCTAATGGAAAGTAAACTAAAGGGAAATTGAGAGAGAAATAAAACAGAGGATAAAGATATATCAAGACTCAGTTGAGTAGTCCCCAAACCTGTAACCTTAGAAGAAGTACTATTAGCAAGTACAACACTATGGGATGAAGGAATAGAATGGTAAGTAGAAAAGATACCAGACGAACGAATCATGTGATTAGAAGTGTTGGAGTCTATGATCTAGCGACTATGAGTGAAGGATAGTAAACAGGTGGAAATGATGCCAGTCTGGGCAAATGTAGCCGTGAAAGATGAAGTATGCTGTTGCTAAGACATAAACTGATCATATTCCTCTCGTGTGATATTAACTAACTCAGAGTCGAGTGGAGCTGGCCATGAGCCTAGAGCATCTAGAGAGGAAGTGTCATCCTGATAGAAAACTTGATTAGTAGCACCAGATGGTTTGCCATGCAAATCTCAACAATAATCAATAGTGTGACCTCCACAACCACAATGAGTGCATGAATGATACCTAGATCGACCTCGACGACCGCTAGTCCGGCCTCCTTGACCTCCATGATCATCACGATTACCACGATTATCCCGAGAGCTATCATTGTGGCCAGTAGGAACAACAAGAGTTGAGCATTCAGTGAATAAGTCACGATCAATACTTGCAGAGCCAATAGATAAGGTTGTATGCTATAGGCGTGAGAAGACCTCAAGGAGAAAGGGTAGACCAGAGCCACCCAAAATTTGAGAGTGAATAGGCTCATATTTGGATTTCAAACCTTTCAGAAAACGAACAATATTCATATCCTCATGTTTCTGCCAAACTGCTGCATCAGTAGTGAACGAGGAATATTGTTTCAATTCCTCACACACTTCCTTAACATGAGAATAATAATCTGCGAGAGTCAGAGTATTCTGGTCCAGGCAAAAAATGTTGTTGGCACACCTCATAAGCATGAGTGAAATTACCGGTGCCAGAATACATAATGACCAATTGATCCCTAATTGCTTTGGCCATGTCAATATAAAGCAAGGTAGAGTTAATACTCGTCTCGATACTATACAAAAGTAAAGACATAATCTGAACATCCTTCTGTTTCCACCGATCATTTGTAGGATCACTTTCCTTGGGTACAATTTCCACTAAATATTTCTTAAAACCTTTGTCTTTAAGAAATACTTGGACTAAACGAGACCATAAAACATAATTGATCCCATTGAGCTTAACAGAAGTCATGAGACTACTAAGGTGAACCGTAGGAGGAAAGGTTGTGGGCACAAGTGAAGTAATGACAGACCGGTCATCACTCTTTGATTCCATATTACCAAACAAAAAACACAGTAAATAAAACATTCCTTTTATTTTGACCAGAGAACACTACAACACTTCTACTTAAAAGCAGAAGTGCCATAGGCCCTTATAACTCACACACACACCCAAAGGCAATACGTTCATAGAGGCAACATAGGAGGCAACTGAACCAGGCCAGAAAAAAGTGCTGGACTGCTTGACTGGATCAGAAAAAAAAATTCTGCTGAATTGGACCAGAATGAGGGACAGAGTGCTGAACTAGACTGAACAAGGTTGCTGGAGTGCTGAACTGGACTGAACAAGGCTGCTGGAGTGTTGAATCGGACAGAACAAGGCTGCTGGAAGGCTGAACGTGACAAGAACCGCCTGCTGGAATGCTGAACTGGGCAGAGCAAGCCTGCTGCAGTGCTGAACCGGACCCGGACCGCCAGCTGATCAGATGAACTGGGGTGAACCTGTCCTGAACCGGTCTGAGCAGAACCGAACTGGTCCTGAAGAGGTTGAACCGGTCTGAATGCAGGCTGGGCCGGTTTGAATGAACCACTTGGGCTGAAGGCTGGCTGGGCTGATTGGGCTTTGCTGACAGTGGGTTTGGTTGATTGGTTTAAATGGATTTTGGGCTTATGTTAGGCCCAAAAGAAGAAGAGGCCTTCTTCGCTGCAAGGGTTAGGTACCCTATTCTGGATGCTCAAGCAGCGCACACCACATCCACTACTCAGTGCTGAGGGAAGCTACCACTGTGACGCTGACCTCCGGCGACCAACACAACCACAGAATGGACAGCAACGATCAGCACTGTGACGTTGACCTTCGGCAACAACGAAAAACACCACACGTTGACAAACCATACACCGGCGAGCACCACACGTTGACAAACCACACACCGGCGAACACCATATGCTGGATTTGATCACCTACCACAACCGATATTAACACAAACACTAGCCACGACTACTGGTCAGACAACGACCCTATGCCATGGCCATAGTTCACCAGTGGCGGAACAAGAAAGAGAGAGAGGAAGAAGACAAAAAGAATTGATGATTTAATTAGATTAATTGCTCGAAAAGAAAGATTAATTGGATTAATTGCAGAGTAAGTTTAGATCTAATTGTTCTGATAGCATGTTACGTTTAGATAGTTGACATAATACAACATAAGAGAAACAGGGAGTGGTCAAAAACCTAACCTACCTCTCACAAACATGTATTAATAGTTATCTTGTACTAACAGAAAGGACGAGTATACCCTCTATGGTGTACTTATTTCAACCTAGTATTTACATATAATAATGCTCTAATACTCTTAGCACTCTCAATTCTTTGTCTCAGGTTTCATGGGATGAGCCTGAAGTTCTGCAGAATGTGAAGAGAGTGAGCCCCTGGCAAGTTGAGTATGTTGTGGCCACACCGCCACTGTATTCAGCACTTCCCCCTGCAAAGAAATTGAGAGTCCCTCAGGATACTGCATTGCTATCTGATGGAGATGGAGAGCTCTTCTTTCCGATAACAGGGTTAAGTAACTCAATGCTGGGGCACTTGAATCCATCGCTGAGGAATTATTCTTTTCCTGCTGGCATGCAGGGAGCCAGGCAAGATCAAATTTGTGTGTTTGGTTTATCCAATCACATAAGTGAAAATACCCATCAACTTTGCACTGATAATCTTGTTTACAACGTGACCCCAAAGTTGAAAACTGTCTCTACTGAGCTGAACATTTGCAGTTCACAGTCAGACAACTTATCACCTGATAGTCAGAGTAGTATACATTTCTCCAGTGGAGAGGCAATTGGAAAAAGGGGCTGCAACTCTTCAAGAAAAGTAGGTATTAGTTCATTCCAGTTGTTTGGTAAGGTTATCCATACGAATGAGCCTATTGAAAGCGGTTTCGATGATGTTGCTTACACAGAAGACGGAGGCAGTAAGGTGTACAAAGAAAAAGGTGTGAACAACCCTCTAAATCTTACTTTGACTTACCCTTATGCAAAACTGTTTGACAGGCTTGATGTTCAGTGTCCAAGAGCCTCAGCTGTTGAAGCATGTTCCTTATGAACTAGTTGCTGCATCTATATTCTCAGATTAGAAGCTGTACAGGTATATAATGTTTCTGATTTGACTATGCCTTGTCTTTCATCATGATTAGACTAGCAGATACCAGCGGTGAAATGTTATTTGTCATATCATCTCTAATTTGTTTCAAACAGTTTGGTAAAACAGTTCTCCATGTATGAAAAGAGTATAGCTAACTGGCAATGATTGATTTAGTGTTATTTTTGTACTCAGTGACTCACGGTTTCAAAATCTAATTTTCTGGAGCTTGTTGATGCTGTCTTTTCCCAACTTGTGGTTTTGACTTCACAAATCCTGCAGCCATTCTGACTGGAAACCTGTTTTCTGTTTTACTTTTTTTTTGGGAGACTATTTATATTGCAGGTGTTTCTTCCATAAGTGCTACTCTTAGTTATTTCTTAGTGTGACATTAGGATTCATTCACGTAAGACAAACTAACGGTATTAAATCATTTTCCAGGGAGCTGTGCATTTTTAATAAGATAACTCAATTCTTGAATTACACAAATTTTAATGGAAGAAGGGTTTCCTTTTTTTTTTTGGCTTGTGCATTGTTTTTACCTCATCGTCCTCCTCTTCATCTTCTTCTTCTTCTTCTTCTTCTTCAGCGTCTTCTTTCTTTTCGTGGTCTTCATTTCTAATCTGATAACAATAGAAAGCTAAACTTGAAAGTTTCCCTATAGGAGCTATTTTCTTTACATGATGCAATTATTTTACTGTGGTACTATTTTGATATGCAGTCTACCATGTTACTGCTTGTGTCTACGTACGTGACTTGTAAATGCTTATTTCTACTGTTGACCACGTGTGTTCGTATATGTTTTTTCTGTCCTGCATCATCAGCCACTCAGTTTTGGACACAATATGATGTAACTTTATTGAGATGCAGAGATTGGTTATAGAGGATGTTTTATCCTTGTTAAGATCATTGGAATTTTATATTTCCATTTATCTTCAAGGTTGTGTAACAATTTGCTTTGCCATCTTGTCTGCAGGTACTTGAGCAGGCAGGAAGCTGACCCGTAATCTGACTGGCACTAGTGATTTTTCTATTTTGGTTTGTTTAGCTTGTAATGTTGGAGATTTGAAACCATTGTAGGCTTAGCTACTTATGTTTAAATTCCAAAGATAGATTTCTCTGAGAACTTTACATAATGTCTTAGATTTCTTGATTCTTTACTTAGCTCGTATATTATGAATTGTTCTACAATGGCTAAAGGAAAATGATTGTGGGTGTCCTTATAGGTGAGGGAAGATACCTGCTTGTAAAATGTAGTTCTGCAATGTTTCCTGAACCAATCTGGTTGTGAATGAATGAAATAATACATTATTTGATGTTGCCTGTTGGAGCTGGTATATGCCGTTGCTGCAGCTGCTGTATGTGGCTTTTCTAGGCTAGAAGTAGAATACGCTTTTGGTGGAGTTTTCACTAAACCCATGCTCGTAAAAAATCTATCTTATTTTCCAAGCCCATGCGTTTCTTTTGTATTTTACAAACCTAAAACTTTTAAAAAATGTTACTTTTTTTTATGCTATTGAGAAAAAAAGGTGGGGACAAAAGAGAATGTTTAGGGACCATAATGATAGGTCTTTACTAGTAGGACCACCATTGATTGTTCATTATTTCTCTTTGGAACGAGCTTAGTTAGATTAACATAACGGTTAATAACCGAATTTTAATGTGAATTTCAATACCCAAGTTTTTGATGTTTTTTAGATTGTACAATATCGAAAGTGTCACTGTGAATGATGTTTTGTAAAAATTACATGAGTTTGATAAATAGGTTTGAAACTTGCTTGTGGTGTGAAGAGATTTGATGTATTTACTACTATCATTCAACACTGTGTTATGTTTGAGATATGCTTTGCATTACTAATATTTAATATTTATAGTTTCTATTGTAGTTTTTATAGGGTGGAGTTAAGATTTTTGTACAATAGACAACTTATAACTCATTAATTAATTATAATGTTAATTATTTAATGTATGATAAATTATAGCTAGATCTCTTGAAATTTGTCACATAATAACATAGATTTCACGTTTGACATCCTATACTCAAACCCTCATCTTGATAATTGGATAATGGAGCTAACGAAATTGAGTAAAGTACCAAAATGCCCCAAGAAGAAATTTAGAAACCCAACAAAATGCATTCCTACCCCCATGTCCTTGCAGATAGATTGAATACATTACGATTCCTCTACCACTGAGCCATCTCCACAGACTCTCTCTGCCCCCTTCAAATTTATTTAATCATTCCCAAAAAATTAGACTGACTCATGTAGAATGGTCAGGGCATTCACGAATCTCTTCTCCCTTCTGTTGGAAGCCTTCTCGTGACTAAGCAGATAAGGATTTCACTACGGTATTGATTTTATTTTTTTGGCACCATACCTTCATTTATTATATTTGTGGTTATTTTTATCACATTGCTGAGTCCTTTTATCATTGTCGTGGTACCCAAAAAATAATAAAAATAGTTACCACAACAATGGTAAAAATACCTCTAAATGTATTAAAAATACACAAAAATGTGATAATTTTTTTTTACCAAAGAAAAATAATAAAAATAGTTATTACAAAAGTTGTAAAAATACTCAACAATGGTAAAAACATTCATAAAAATGATAAATCACGTACAAAAATGATAAATTTTTTGGTTGTAAAATGAACAACAAAAATTATAAAAAAACCCATTAAAATAATGAAAGTTGACGTACTTTACCAAAATTATTTCTTTGATACTGTAGTCAAATCCTAGTAATAATAGAGGTGGAAAAGTGGATGTAATTGTAGTGATGATTACAGGTCAATTTGAGACTTTTGTTGGGGGCAAATCTATAATATAAAATAAGACAGACTTCAATTAGCCCATATGATGGTCTTAAATAAACTCATTCAATGACTACCAACATTTCTATCAAAATCATTCACATCGAATTTCTTCCCCTCCCCCAAAAAAAAATCCCCTCTTCTCCAAATCCATCACTTCTCACTTACTTCATGATTTTATTAGGTTTATATTGCACCATGCCTTTAAGCGCAGGTCCCCCTAGTGATGAACATAGAAGGCTTGAGTTTGCTAGATATGTGTTTGTTCACTTTGTTCTAGAATGGAAAACCTATGTCTTTTACTTTTTCTAGGGGTAAAATTGGGTATCGCTTTTCAAGAGAATTATGCCAGGAACATAGGTTCAAATAACATTAGTCTTTTTGAACCAAATACTATGGGAAGGGGCTAAGGAACAAGGTTATGAAGTTGTGATCTTTTTGGTTCTTTTTTTTTTATTGGTTCTCTAAAGAGCTTAGACTTGAAAAGTGTGCTTTTCAATATAGTGTCATGGTTTATAAATTTATTAAGCTAAGATTATTGATGGATCAATCAGTAAATCTATTATGGACTCCTATGAAGAGGTCGTTGTTTTGTGACCTGTTGTTAGAGGTCATTATTTGTTCCGGCTATTGAGATCTTAAGACCTGTCAATGAAAGTTTAGGAGTAAGAAATTAGTGTGGTCTCAGCTGAACCACCTCCGATGCTTATGTCAGTAAATAAGTATAAGTGAAAAGTAATAAAGAAATGATTGAATTTTTTCTGGGCACCTGTTAATTCCTCTTGGAAGAATTACTTACCTTTGCCCTTCATTAATGAGGACTTTTATAGATGAGGTTGAGTGAGATTTTGGTTTAAGGGGTCATCATTAGGGTTAACCATGTACTGTTGAATGTGCCTTAAGCTAATCTATGCATGTGCCCCAATTCTTGGTGTTTGTTAATGGTTAATTCAGAAATCCATGGGTAATGTCGAGTATAACGTGCCAAGTGTCATGTTTCTTCTGATGCCTATGCGTGCATGTGCACGCTGACATGTCAGCATGTTAAATGTGATTGGCGACTTTCGAAGACTGGGAAGCGATATCCGAACTCTAAGGTCTAGACTATATCCATTAGTTGCCCCCTTATTCCTTGTGACCCCTTGAAGAGGTGGGTCATGAGTAATTTGCCTGGTCATGTTTTGGCTTCGGTGATCGCCTTTGGCGGCAATGTGATTTTGACCCTTCTACTTTTCTTGGGTTTTGAATAGTTGTTTTGGCGCCTCTTCGAATTTCAAGGGAAGCGAATTTATGGTGCTGTCTTTTCATGTTACGTACGTTGGCTTTCAACTGCTGCCTAATGTCATGAACCCTAATATTCTTCAGAAGTTTAGGCTCCCTGTCTTTGGATTAAATGAATGTAGTTCGTTGGTTATGTTATATGTACCATCCTCGTTTTCTTCCTCAACTTCTTCCATTTTTGATTTATTTGTGTTCGTGTTTTTAGAATTTGAGTGAAGGGATTTTTCTCTTTTTTTTTCGGTTCCCCACTTTATGAACATCGATCTCATTACAATCTATAGCTATAGTGAGTCGGACAACGTTGTCAGCCCTTACAACCCTCTTAATTCCCCTGTTAAGTTCTTTCTTGAGACCCCTAGTTTTAGGAAACAGCGTTTAGAAGGTTCTTCTAAGGAAATTACAAAGGCAATCTCTAAGCATCAGGGTCTTGTTTATCCTTTTGTTTCTATGCCAATGTCAAGTGAAGTTAGGAGGGATGTCCATTTGGGTTTGTCTGACCTAGATGCAGACTCAGAACGAAATGAGTTTGCAGGTTTAAGGGATGAGGGCTTTGAACACTCCCTCTCTCCCTTTGTTGATAGGTCCACCTTTGGGAGGCTCACGAAATAGAGTGTCATTATACATAAAGTAGTATAGGGTCTTTGAAGTCACAGTATGGTCTTCCAAATTTTGTTTGGCTACGACTGCCCTCTGCACATGAGTGGGCTTGCTCTCCTTCCTATGGAGGAGTGTGTTTCCTAGAGTTTGCTTTGTAAGTCGGACTCTAGTTTCCCACTCCACCCTTTGTTAGGTTTGTAATTTCTTGGTTGGGTTTGTCTCCTTGTCAATTGGTTCCTAATGCTCGGAAGACCCTTACCAGTTTGATGGCACTATGGAGGCTTAGTAATGGGGGACATTATTCCATTATTTCAAAGAAATTTGTTTATTGCTATAAAGTGAAGGAGTGCACCCAGAAGGGTTATTTCTATCTTAGCACTTTGCAAAAGATCCCTAAGCTTGTGTCAGGGCTCCTTGACTTGAATAAGAACTAGAAGCCTTGGTTCTTCTATCTATTACGGAAAGTGAGTTCGACCTAGAGGAGGGACAATCTAGAGATCATGCTTCGGTGCCCAAAGTTTGGGGCATTTCAGTCCCTTCTGGGGAGTACCCTCTTTTAGGGTGTTTTCATTTACAATTTCATTAGCCATCATTTGGGCTCACATTTTATTCCCTTTTCACTTGCGATGAGCTTTTGAAGCGGGTAGATCTTGCTGCAAATTTCTCTTGCCACAACTTCAAAGTTCTAATTGCTAAGGAGAAGAGGAAGCTTTTTTTTTTTGGAGTACTTTTCTAGTCTTCTATCTCTCTCTCTTTTTTTTTTTCTCTTATTGATTGGGGTTATTTTTCTCAGAATCTATGGTCAACCCCTAGATAAGAAGGTTGTGATGGCTTTTGAAGGCTAAGTCTGTTCTTAGTGAAGATCTCCCCCCTCGAAGAAATTAAAGCTTTCAAAAAGAGGGTTGATTAACCATCAGTTAATTGCATATTATTGTGATTAAATGTGTTAGATTCCTTGACTTTCTAGTTTGATATTTTTTCTAATTGTTTGATTTATTTTGCAGGTAAATTAGTTGATTTAAAGTAATAATTGATAAGACAAATGAAACAATCACTAGAGGAAGAATTACAATTGATAAGGATTGAAGAGTCAAGATTAAGACAGAAAAATTTGAAGCTAAGACAATAATTTAATCCTTATAAGAGTTCAAATTAGACGAACTTATTTAAAGTTGGATTAGGAAAGTATCCTAGAAGATAAGGATTTGATATCTCTTCATTATTTTGCTCATAACTTTTGACTCCGGTGTTTGCTTGACCTAATTTTTGTGGGGTTGGAAAGAAAACTTCAAGGGCTACAAAAGTGTATTTCACAAACAATTAGTGAATTGACCTCTAAATATGCGAAATTCAAGCTCGAATTCTGGAAAGATTTTGTACCCGCACCCCCAAGATTTTATACACTGGATTTAACCTCAAAAGACTTCTTTTTTGGAAAGGAATTCTTCCCAATACAACCTTTTATCTTCCACCTATACCTAAGATTTTTTTTTAGTATAAATAAAGATTCTCATCTATTGAGAGATGATGATTATTATTCTTTCCCATAGTTTTTTTTTTTTTTTTTATTCTAGTTCTATGGTTTGTTAAAAGCCCAACTAAAGTTAGGAGAGATACTTTCAATGAAGCATGATATTTAATGTTTTTTTTAATGCACGATTTATTATTTTAATTTAATTCTTATTTTTAGTAAAGTTTTTGCTCTGTATAATTTCTTAATTTGTTGTGTCACGTACATTGAATGCTTAAGATTTCTGGTGAGCCAAATGCTTAAGATTTATTCTCTCTGATTATTTGTCAAAAAATTAGTCGGGTCTGTGAATCAATTTGAAGCTTCTTCACATCGATCAGTCGCAGGCTCCTTTGATAATAGTATTTACACCCTACACGAAATAGTGTCCCTCTTATTTTGTGTTTTCTTGCACCCAACTTCAATGTGAAGCCTGGTACAGTGCAGTTATTACCTCAATTTCAAGTACTCGAATAAAAAAAATTATACTTAGATATTAAAAAATTTGAGAAGGTATGTGGGACATTCCAAGATAATTTTGAAATGGCCAAGTTGAAACTTTATCCTTTCTCTTTAAATGACAAAGTTAAACAATGGCTAAATTTTTTAAAAGCCCATTCCACACCTAGTTGGCAAGCGTTACAAATAGAGTTTTTCAAGAAATTTTTCCCTTTACACCGTACAAATGCACTTAAAAGGCAAATAATGAATTTTTTGGTCAAATAGGGAGAAACGTTCTATCAATGTTGGGAGAGATTTAAGAATCTTATCTAAGTTTACCCACACCATGCATTTAACTAGACTTTGGTAGGGATTTTCTATGATGCTCTCCCCACTCGACCATGTCAATTTGGAGTGATGATGGCTCAAGGGTGGAAGAACCTATTCCAACCGTTATTCTGAGACCTACAATCCGGAGTGGAAGAACCACCCGAATTTCAGTTGAAGGAACACAAAACAACTTTATGTTAATCAACAAGAAGGACCACCACCACCACCACCTCAAGGCTCTCCAGCATGTCAACCATATCAACTACCACACAAGAGGAGCCTTGATGACACTTTGAACCAGTTCATGCAAGCTAAATGCACTATAACAATCAACCCACTCAAGCCTTCAATGAGTTCAAACCCAGACCACCCAATCTTTCAAGGATCTTAAAGGTTATATCCAAAAGTTGACCCAGTCAACAACCACACAGGAAAAGAAATTTTTTTCTACCCAACCTAAATAGCCACAAGGTCAATACCAAGTGGGTAAACCTTCTTCCATGGAACTTCCACAAGAGCATGTTCAAGCTATCACTACTCTTAGAAGTGGTAAATTCATTGACAAGTCTATCAAACCATCACAACACACTAAGACCACACCTATGGTGCAGCCTGCATAGAATTTTGAGTCTAGGGAAGTTGAGAAGCCACAACCACCATGTCCTATTCCAGCTCATTTTCCCCAAAGACTCAAGAAAACACAGAAGTTGAGCAATCATCTTGATATTTACGAGCTTTTTAAGCAAGTAAAAATCAATATACCACTTCTAGATGCCATTAAGCAGGTTCATTCTTATGCCAAGTTTCTAAAGGACTTGTGCATAGTTAAAAGAAGCCAAAATATTTAAAAAAGTGCCTTTTTAACTGAACAAGCCAGTTCCATAATTCAACACAAAGCCCCTACAAAGTACAATGACCTGGGGTGTCCCATAGTTTCATGTGTCATCAAGAACTTTAGGATTGAGCAAGCGTTACTTGATCTTGAAGCCAGTGTCAACCTACTCCCTTTTTCAGTCTACCAACAACTTGGTCTAGGCGACCTTAAGCCTACATACATCACCCTTTAATTGGTACACATGTCTATCAAAGTTCTAAGGGGTATTGTTGAAGATGTCCTTGTCTAAGTGGACAAATTCTTTTTCCCAGCTGACTTCATTGTCTTGGATACTTAATCGATTATGCATTTAGGGAGTCAAATTCTTATCATCTTTGATCGACCCTTATTAGCAACTTTGAATGCTTTAATCAATTGCAGGAATGAGATAGTGAAATTGAATTTTGGGAATATGACTCTAGAGCTTAACATTTTTAACATTATTAAGAAACCAGGTGAGGAAGAAGAAGTGAGAGGAGTGAATTTCATTGAGTCTTTGACACATAAACATTTGAACAAAGCATTTCTTAAGGATTCACCAGAGTCTTGTATGCTAGAGTCTATCACATATGAGTTAGAGTCAGAGCTAAAGGGTGATTGTTTGAGCTTAGCTAAGGAGCTAGAGGTCTACCTAGTCCATACTATCAAGTCATGGGTACCCAAGTTTGAAAAGTTGGTCCCGAGTGGTAGCAAGACATTCTCATCCAGTGTTAAACCACCAAAGCCTAAATTAAAACCCCTCCCATCTAACTTAAAGTATGTATTTTTGGTTGAGGATGATTAATATCCGATGGTTATTTCATCGAAGCTAGCAAGTTCATAAGATTCTAAGTTGTTAGAAGTCCTTAAACATCATAAGAGTGCCATTGGGTGGACCATTGCTAATTTGAAGGGTATAATTCTATTAATTTGTAATCATGCCATATACCTTGAGGAGGATTAAAAATCTACTCGTCAAATGTAGCAAAGGTAGAACCCAAACATGAAAGAGGTTGTTCGGGCTGAGGTGCTCAAAGTGTTGGATGTAGGAATCATCTTCCCCATCTCTAATAGTAAATGGGTCATTCTAACCCAAGTTATGCCTAAAAAGTCTGGGATCATAGTAGTAAAAAATGATGCCAATGAGTTGGTGCCTACTAGAGTTGTTACAAGGTGAGTATGTGCATAGACTAGTGAAAACTCAATTCTATAACTAGGAAAGACCATTTTCCTTTCCCATTTCTTGATCAAGTCTTATAGAGGATTACGGGCCATGCATTTTACTGTTTCTTAGATGGCTATTCAGGGTACAACCAGATAGAGATAACACTTGATGACTAGGAGAAAATGAAATTCACATGCCCATTTGGTACATTTGCATATAGCGGAATGTCGTTTGGCTTATGCAATGCTCTTGCCACATTTTAGAGATGCATGCTTAGTTTGTTTGGCAACATGGTTGAGAGGTTTTTAGACGTGTTCATGGATGTTTTTTTTTTTTTTTTTATGGAGATTCTTTTAATTTGTGTTTGGATAATCTAGAAAAGGTGTTGATAAGACATGAGGAGACCAATCTTGTGCTCAATTGGGAGAAATGTCATTTTATGGTGACACAAGGCAGAGTATTAGGTCACATGTTTTTCAGCTGATGGAATAAAAGTTGACAAAGCAAAGGTAGATTTGATAGCCAATTTACCCGATCCTAAAACTATTAAGGATGTCCAATCATTCTTAGTGCATGCAAAATTCTATAGGAGATTCATTAAAGATTTTAGTGTCATATCTAAACCCATATGTCATCTCCTTAGTCAAGATCTATCTTTTGTATGGGATGATGCATGCCAAAAATCTTTTGATAAGCTTACATGTATACTAATCTCTGCTCCAATAATACAACCCCCTAACTGGTCGCTACCCTTTGAATTGATGTGCAATGCAAGTGATTACGTTGTAGGAGCAGTATTGGGATAAAGAAATGATAAAAAAGCCTTATGTGATTTATTATACCAGCAAGATTCTCAATGATGCTTAAATGAACTATTCCACCACTGATAAAGAGTTGCTTTATTTTGTTTTTGCTTTAGATAAAATTCATTCTTTTTTGGTTGGTTCTTCGGTGATTGTTTTTATTAATCTTACGGCTTTGAAGGTTTTGTTCACAAAGAAAGATGCCAATCCATGATTGTTGAGATGGATACTCCGATTACATGAATTTGACCTAGAAATCAAGGATAAGAAATGCATAGAAAATGGGTGGTAGATCATCTCTAAAGGCTGACACATGAGTTTCATGAGTACAAGGTACCAATCAATGAAATTTTGCATACGACCAGCTGTTCATGTCTCAAAGTTACCATGGTACGCTAATACTGCTAATTTCACAACCACCAATACACTACCTTTTTCCTTACCTCTTTGGATAGGATGAAGTTTTTTAGAGAGGTACACAATTTTTTTTTTGGGACGATCCCTACCTGTTTAAGTACTGTAATGATCAGATCATTAGGAGATGTGTACCAAACCATGAAATGCAAAGTATAATAAAAATTTACCCCTCTAAAGCATGTGGAAGCCACTTTTTTTTTTTTCCAAGAAAACTTCTGCAATTCGGATTTTATTAGCCCACATTGTTCCAAGACACCTATACTTTATGTTTATCATGTGATAGATTCCAATCGTTGAGGGGGAATACTAAAAGAAACATGATGCCCCTAAACCCCATTTTGGTTATTGAAAATGTTTTATTGTTGAGATATTGATTTTATGGTCCCTTTCCCCCCCATTGTTTGGATATATTTATATCTTGGTTATTGTGGATTATGTTTCTAAATGGCTAGAGGTCATTACATGCCACAACAATGATCATCACAATGTGGTAAAATTTTTGAAAGAAAACATCTTATCATGGTTTGGAATACATTGAGTCATTATTAGTGATGGTGGATTACACTTTTGTAACCTATATTGTGCAAATTTGATGAGAAAATATTTTATACACAAGGTTGCAACCCCTTACCATTTACAAACAAATGGTTAAGAAAATTGGCCATTAGAGAGATAAAATAGATTTTGGAAAAAATAGTGAATCCCAACTGCAAGGATTGGTCTTTAGGACTAAAAAAATGCATTGTGGCTTACCAAACAACTTTTAAAACCATTTTGGGCATGTTTCCTTATAGGCTTGTTAATAGAAAATCACGTCATTTTCCTGTTGAGCTTGAACCTAAAGCATATTGAGTAATCAAGACAATGAACTTTGATTTGGGAAAAACAAGGGTGTCTAGGAAACTTCAGATTAACAAACTCAAGGAATTAAGGAATGAGGCGCATAATAGTACTAAAATTACAAAATCAAGAATGAAAAGATTCCATGACAAGCACATTGTGCGAAAGACATTTGAGCTCTCTCAAAAGCCTTGTTTTACAATTCAAGAATCCATCTATTTCATGGTAACTTGAGGTCAAGGTGGACAAGACTTTATATTGTGAAGCAAGTATTTGAACACGAAGCAGTGGAGATTGAGAATCCTTCCAACGGTAATGTTTTTAAAGTTAATGACCAACATCTAAAACCTTTTTATGAAGGATTTGTCAAGAATGTGAAATCCATTGTCTAATGGATCCAAAATAAATTGAATGAATTTGTCAATTTTTATGTTTTGCACGTAATCAGTTCAGTTTATGAGTGAACCTGAGTCACCCGAACTGTTTGTCTATAAAAGCATTAAAACCCCAAAATGATAGTAGATTTCACACCTTAATTCTCTCTTTAGAAAGCTCTGTTGCTTCTCTTCTCCCTCTCTAAAAATCCTTAAATTCATCCTCTCAATTCTCTATGGCTTGAAAAACGAATACTGTCTTTTGTTTTCTATGTTGTCTTCCTATTCTCTATTTAGCAACGGTTTTCATTTTTATTTTTGTAGTCACGTATCACTATAATCATGATTACAACAAATTTGATTGATGTAATAATATAATGTATTTTGTTTGTAGGGTTTTGACCGATGTACAGAGGTCCCTACCTTTCAACCTTAAATTCATCTTGTGTGTCTTGGTAAATTCCAAACATTGAGGACAATGTTGAGTTTAGGTTGGGGGAAGAGAAGTATTTCATATTTTACACCTTGGATATACATTTTAAAACTTTTCACGTGTCTAATTTTTTTTTTCTTTCGACTGCTTCAATTGTCTTTGTGATTGACACATGTTAAAGAACTAAATATAGTGTCTTAAGTTTTCTAATCATGGACGTTAAACTCTTTTGGTTTAGTTTAGGTGTTAATGCACATTTTCATTGGATGTGCATTCTATAATAATGGAAAAAAGTAAGAATGGTGAGAAAAATTGAGATCCAAAAAGAACAAGCAAAACCATTGTGCGGAAGGAGCACATTTTCTAAGCATCGAAGAACCAAATGACTTGGCGCATGTAACTGATGTGGTTGGCTCTTTCACATGAGAAAGTATAATTAGTGTTCTCAACCAATTTTTGGTTTACACTCGATCGTTTAGATTGAATAGTGCATGAGTAGAATAAGGATTTTTCAGACATGCCATACTATTCTAGTCATGTTCTTACACAGTATGTGTAGCAAGAAGTCGGTAAATTCACTGATTGTTCAGAGTGGAGATTGAGCAAGAATCAAATTAAATGTTTTTTTTTTGCCATAACAAGCTTTGGTAAGATATATTACTATAGTTTCATTAAAATTGTTTGGACTTGCGGATCCACCCATGATGGTTAAAAGTGCGCCTCAATAAAATGAAGGTCAATGGCTCGAATTCCCTATTGTAAAAATGTAAATATGTATATAAAAAATACTTTTAAGTTTTTCACAATTTTAATTTTTTTATATTATCTTTTTAAACCTTAGTAATGGTAGTAGTAGTAGTAGTAATAATAATAATAATAATAATAATAATATATTAACAATAATAAAATAAATCAGATTTAGTGTCAAAATACACTTTAAAAAGAGAAAAAGGACAAAAAAAATTTAGAAAATTGAGAAAAGAGAGCATCGTCCGGATGCCAGACACCATCCGAACTCTCCTCTAGAAGCTGAAAAGCAAAAACTCCAGAAAGTGGACAGTGTCCGGATGCCCCCTACCGTCCGAACTGTTTGTTGCGATTTTAAAAGATCACCGACGGCTATTCATCATCATTTTGGCCCTAAAATTCAGAAATTATGCAACCCTAGGTTGCGAAAAACCTTCCCCCAGCTTAGATATCCGATACACATCACTTTTTCCTTGATTCCAAGCCTCTCAAGGCAAGATTCAAGCCTCGTAAGCTATTCTTACCGATCAAAATCTTTGATTTCAGTTCCAATTCAACACACCCATGGGATTAAGAAATAAAGCTTTGGCCAAGGGACCCGAGATGAGCACAACGCAATCCACAAGGCACAACTTCCATCCGAGCAACATGAGGAGCAAGATACTGGGCTCCATGAACATGAACCATGGGTAAACCTCGTCTTTGATGGAGCCATTTTTGAGACATATGAAAAAAGCCAAAGGTATGAACTCACGTTCTCCTTCAAAAATGTTATTGTTGAACATGCTTTGGTTTTGGATGATTTTGAGAGTGTGGGTGTGCAGGGAATTTTGTTGGCGAGAGTTTGGGGAGGATTTGTGTAGCGAGTGGGGGTTTTGTACTATTGTTTTGGTTCAATAATTTTACAATAATGCTCAAATCACTCGATCAACGTAGTTTTTCAAATATATGATGGGTATTGAATTCAATGTTGATGCGAACACCATTTTTGAGGTAATTAAACTAATCCTGAGAGAACATAATGCCATATACCCCTATTCCTCCCATTGATTCCAATGATTCCCAGCAAGTACCCAAGTTAGATCTTCATGACAAACTTTCGATCTTCACTTACATTGTAGCTTCACTTATGATTGGATAACTTAACTAATACTGGATGCTTTATAGAATTATTTGATTGCATATAGGTG
>CAUOFW020006391.1:0-103387 GCA_963454935.2 Ilex paraguariensis
ATGGAAGGTAGTTGTTTGAGGGTGGAGTGTATGGATGTTTCGATTTTACCAGTGTTTTTGGTGTGTGGAAATTTCGGTTTCACTGAGGGATTTCAATTGTTTAGGTGGTTGTTTGAGGGTGGGGTGTATGGATGTTTCGATTTAACCAGTGTTTTCCGTGTGTGGATGTTTTTGGTTCATTGGAGGGATTTCAATGTTTGGTAGGGGGGGGTTTGATTTCACTGGAAAGGGAGGGAGATGGGTTCATTGGAAGAGGAAGGAGGTGGTTTCGGTTTCACTGGGGAGGTGGGTTCATCGGAGGGGAGGGAGGTGAGTTAATTGGAGGGGGAGGAAGGTGGGTTTCAATTTCACTAAAGAGGTGGGTTCACTAGAGGGGGAGGGGAGAGAAGGTGGATTGTTTGCGTGGGGTGGGTTTCAGTTCACCGAGAGGCGGGTTCACAAGGAAGGGGAGGGAGGTGGTTTTTGGTTTCACTAGGGATGTGGGTTCACTGGAAGGGGAGGGAGGTGGTTCACTAACGGGGTGCGAGGTTTTATTTTTTATTTTTATTTTTACATAAATATTAGATGAAGGTAGTTCTGGCTTTTAATAAACTTTTATCATTTTTAACGGTGGTCAATTAACGGTAAGAGTTAATTGAAAATAATTCAAATTTGAAGGGGACAAATTGTTGAATTTAAAATCTGAAGGAGTCGATTGCAATATGACCTAAACTTGGAGGGGATATTTTGTAATTAACCCAATTTTTAATACATTAAAGTATAATGTAAGAATTTTTTTTTTGATCATACCAAATAAAAAAAACTTAAATCTTTCGAAGGGTAAAGATGAGATTCTCCCTACAATTTTTACTTAATCCATCTATGTATATGTATTTGGCCCTGTTGTTGTTAGAGATAAAGTAGTAATTGTGACACGCTAATTTAACTCGAATTGATAAGAAATTATAATCTCACCGTAAGTGATTTGAAACAAAGATTGACCAACTAAATTTTCATAATAATAGAATGACATAAATTTGAATCATGATATAAATCTAATTATACACGACATGACATTTTTATAAATGAGTGTCAAAAGTTCCTTCAATTGAACGTAGGCAAGATTGAATCTCAGATGATATTACTAATTGCTACCTCAATGGATGAAGTTTGGAAATGTGTTTTCCTACATCGAGTTGGAACCCCGTTCGAACCCTTAGCATCAATATCCAAAGTCAAAAATTCTAATATAGAGAAAAATTATATAACTCATACATATTTGTTATTTACATATGAATAATCCAAGCTGTTATTCCTAAATGCTATCGTCTCGCAGATTGTTTCTGATTGATTTTCAATTACCAGGCTAAGAAAATCTTCAAGGAACAGTTTGAAACTTCCATTAACATCCATCACTTGATTGCAACTACAATAAAATCATCATCTGCAATGCAGACATGCCCAAATTTCCCAATGATTGAAAACTCTGCGGTAGAATGTCTATCCCATGACGGGTGCTAGAAGAACACCATTGACATGGATGACCCTTGGGCAGACTCTGCCAAAGACAAACGTATATGTTCCAAAACTTTCTACCGATACAGAAATGTTATGTGTGGTCTCTAAATAGATGGATCTACCGGCCAACCTTAAGTGGCAACCCAAAATTTTGATATACCCTGATCTCACCTCCTAGTCCTGCTGCCACAATTACCATGCCCCATGCCGTTGCTTGGACAGTGTGGCTCCCATGACTATTACCACCATCAAACCAAGGCCAAGAGGAAGACCAAGATTGAGATCTGCTAGAAGCAGAAATAGAAGGTGAGTCACCATACCTAAGGGAAGCCGAAGCTGAAGCAAATGACTCACTAGCACCGATCCCCGAGTCTGTATGAGAAAGTTGAGCAGGGTCCTCATCCGGGCAACTTGAAGATCTCTCCAACACATTACTTCTCTTTGGAAGGGGTGGCAGCTGTCTCTTACTTTGTGTAGCTGCTAAGCTATCTTCTCCGGTTGGAGAACCCCTGGAGGAATGCTGTTGTGGGGTGGAGCGCTTTGAGTGCCTTTTGGAATGCACTTCTACTATTGGTGGCTCATTTCTAATACTTCCAGGCCATGGGATTGCGACAGAAACATCTCTACACTTGAAGTGTTCATGGGATTGGACAGTGGTCGAACTTCTGCTTTTCCCAGTTCCTATATTTCGGGGGTCTTCATGCTTCCAGATGTACACTTGAGAATCTTCACTTGCACTTATGACATATTTTCCATCTGGGCTGAATGAAGCCAAGATTTGGCTGCTAGTATTTCGGAAACCTGTCACCAACAAATCCATTATTTATTGAACTTGTGAGTATTCTTCCATGTTTTGGGAAAAAACATTTTGAAAAACACCTCTGAATTTATGGATGATATTTGATCCATCAAAAAGTCGAATCCGAGAATCTGCGGAAGTAATGAGCACTTCAGATGAACTCCATGGGGCAAACTGAAAACAAACAAATTCTGTTAAGCTTATGGTAGGTGGTTGGGAAGTGGGAACAGAACATCTAAAGCAAGATGAAACTGGATAGAAGTAAGAAAAAGAATAGTACCTGAAAACCAGTAATCTTTTTTGCTTGAGCCTTTTTCTTGTTTGGGATATCTACAAGATATTTTTGTTCTAGCTTGCAATCTAATTAGTCACCAGATAAAATGAATATTAATACACCTCTATGGTTTATTCTATCAGAACATAGAAGTTTGCAGTGTTTATTAGTTGCCAAAATAATATAATAAATGCATGAAAGAAAGAAATAAAGGAACAAACAGAGAAGAAGAAAAAGGAATGGAACTTAGGGAGTAGCTCATACCAACTATGCTATACAAGCGACAGCTCCCTTTATGTGAACCAATTACAGCACCCTTCATTATGAAAACAAGACATTATAATACACTAAACAAAATTCATTGTAGTTCTTTTACTCAATCCCCAATAATATGACTATGATTTTTCCTATTTTTCTTACGGTCCAAAACAAATTTGCCTGGTTATTCAGCTTGAAAAAGTTTTCCATCGTGTAACTAGGAGTAGATTGAAACAGGATGGGAAATGAATATTTTAAACCTGCAATTTCAGAAACTTCCCCAAGTACTTGAAAACTGGGTCTTAATGAGAAACCCAATTCCCAAGCCGGACTAGGGGGAAGCAGATGATTGACTTTGAGAAGGAAAATATAGCAAAACATTGCTGTGCTTACCTGGCCGTCAGGAGTATAGCATGCAGCAGTAACCATTTCATGGAGATCAGTCCAGTCTACAACTTGCCGGTCAGGTATGCTCCAAATTCGAACCTTTCCATCCAATGAACCACTTATGAAGTAATCATCATCCACTGGATTGAACTGTATACAAGTTACTGCCACATTATAAACACATCAGACGCAAATAGGTTCAAATGAAATGACATGACAAAGTACCATTGTTGGGCCCACGAATAATTGAGCAGTATAGCATCTTACCATAGTCATTGTGAGCGAACAACTTTAAACAGCTCTTGCTTTCCATGTCCCATAGCCTAACTGTTTTGTCCATTGAAGATGATAGTAGCAGCTACATGTCCATAAAAAATTGCATAATTGTATATTAGCTCTGCATTTAGCAAATGAGAGTAAAATTTTCTAGATATGAAACAAACAAAAAATAGTTTTGTCTCCGCTACACCAAAACCTTTATAGCTGCTTGTTAATGAGGGGGGTAAATAAAGGCTTTCAGTATTGTGGAAATGTCTACTTCTAATTAGGAGAGTAATCCGATTGCAGTCTTAATCTTCAACGAATTAGTTGATGATTTCAGTTTTTGGATATGAAATGTACAATTTTTGGAGCTCAACCTGATTGTGTTCTTGCAATTCCTCATTCCAACATCTTAACAGAAACAAGGTTGGAGGAAAACTAACCTGAGAACTTGACCAAGACAGGTCCAAGACATCATCGAGGTGACCTGTGAAAGTGCATGCTGGTTTTTCTGAAAGTGCAAACACACTTTCTGGGACTTGGACATAATCAGGAATTGAGTTGCCCTTTTTCCTGTTAGAATTCTTCCCCTTTTTCTTCTTTTCTGAAGGCATAGGTGTGATCTCAGCTAGAGGAGGCCGATCTGAAATACTGCATGCCATTGGGTGGAGTGGAGTGGCACTGGCAGAATTCAGGTCATCAGGCGGTCTGGTTGGCATAACATCGCAGTCTTGCACTTCCCACACACGGATTACCCTATCTTCTCCTGCGGTTGCAAGGTAATGTGCATCCAAGCTGAATTTGATGGTCCAAATTGAGCCCTCATGAGCCTGAATTTCTTGACACAAATGCAAACCAGTGAATTCCTTATAGTGTTTCCCGTGCTGACGAACTTTAACCCATTCGGATGAGGAGTTCTTGCTAGCTTTCTGGTCTGCTGGTAAAGGATGCTCTCTTTCTTTGTCAACAATTAATCCACTCATTGTATTTGCTACACCTTTTATATTTTTCAAAAGAGCGACCCCTCTCCTCTTGCTATATCTGAAGCTCTTACTAAGGTACGAATTTGCACCAACTTTCCTGTCATCATCGGAATGTCTTGAAACAATCTGTCGACGCATCAACTCCTTAACAACAGGAGAATGCCCGACACACTTCTCGAATTCCTCCATGGTAAGCTGTTTTCCTGTCTGAATATCACTCAGCTTATTCCACATTCCTTCTTCATTGAACTCTCTAACAATGAATTCCTTTCCAGTATCCAAATTCTTTATCAGGAAAAATGAATCAAACCGGCCATCTGACAACATAGATTGCAACGCTCCATTATTGGGTATTGAAGATCGGTTTCTAGCTGTCTTTGGTGATAATATTACAGAATTGGCGCAGTGACATATACCTGTGCTTGGTGTTAATAACACTGATGAAGTTCTAGTAATACGCTGTTTGGATATAGAACCGATTAATTCTTCTTTTCTTTGTTTGGTACTTGCAGAAAACGATTCAATATCTCCATCGGATCTAGACCGGACAAACACAATAGGAATTGAAGGTGAATGCCCTTGGTTTGATTCCTGCGACGGAGATGAATCAACTGAAGCATTGTCAATTTTTTTAGAGATGACTCGAGCAAATTTAGTGCTGGTGACTCTCAAAAGGTCCTTGTTGCTCGATAATCCCATACCCTGAAGGAGGCGTTTGCGACGATCTGTGATGGACTCCGGTTCCGCAGTCCACATGTCGTAATCTTCCAACATTGATGAAGATTGTGCAACTGATTTATGGCTACGGAAGGAATTAATGGAAGCTGATGAGAGAGCAGAAGCAAAAGACATGCGACTCTCATCGAATTCATCTTCGGACGAGTCAGAAGAGGCAAGTTCAAGGGACACAGCAGATGATATTCGATCAAATGTCTCAAAAAAACGATCATCGTCATCGTCTTCTCCTAAACCTTCCCAATTCATCGTCAACGTCCTCTTCCCCTCCATTGTTGCACATCAGTGAAATTAATTCAATCAATAAAAGCAAAACAAAGAAGACAAGACAGAAAGATGTTAGAAGCAATTTTCAATCAGTATTGGTCTCTTTCTCAGGAGAGAGATAGAGAGAGAAACGACTGGAAAGGGAAAAGTGGAAGGGAGAAAAACAAGGGGTAATGACCGTTATACTTGTCTTTGGTTTGTCCAAGGAAAGAAACGGTCAATGGCAGTTCAATTACCTCCCCCCACGTCTGCCTTCAATTATGTATGCCCATGCACACAAATTTGGGTCAAGTTATCCAAGCACAATGGCAGCCCAACCCGGTAAACGAGGTGTTCCCTGCCCATCCCGCGTGCAATGACATTGTTTCCATGATTTGAATATGTGACATCCAAATCAATTCTTAGCTTGTAGATAACAGGGAAAAATAAAAGCAATATGTTACTTTTACAATTTCATAAATGAGATTCTCCGGAATAGAATAGAAAAACGCATGTTGAATGTATTTAAATTTTTGGTCTTTAAAATATGTATAATTTATCAATTTGACCCATAAAGTATATAATTTGTATTTAAATGATCCTTACATAGAAAAAACCGTTGAGTTTTGGCCAAAATATTGGTCACGTGATAACGTCTAAAAGAAAGACACGTAATTATTTCTGTCAAAAAATATTAACAAATTATCTGATTAAGGATCAAAATGACACGAGTTGAAACTTTAGAGATTAAATTGACAAAATAAATACAATGAGGATAAAATTGATAAAATAAGTAGGACAAAAAATATTATTAACCCTTTAATTATTAGAAATCAAATCACCCAAAAAAAATATGCTACCAAACAAAAAACAATGCCTTAGTTTGAGGCAAATGAGGCCCTATACTATTTAAGGCACTCACTAACTGCTAAGATCTGTTCCTATCAAGACGATCCCATGGTAAACTAGTTTCAATGGAAAATAAAATATGCGCCGGACTCAGTCCGATCGTCTCGGAAGTCTTGAACATGAAAGAACCAAGGTTGCCCATACACAATGCTATTGAAGCACGGACTTTTTAGGGTCCAACTAAATAAAATGTCTCAAATTTATAAGTCTATGTAACATAGTTTATACCAAAAATTTAAACTTATAAAAATTGAGTCCAACAAAAAAATTCAATTAAAATTTTGAGCAATACTATATGAATCTTATTTGAGGACTTTATTTAGAGATCTAATAATGTGACTTCAATGCAACTATTGGATTAGTTGTACCTTAAAATGTGGGACGTTAAAATGTATCTTTCAATGGTTGTACATCATTATGTCCCTAAATAAGATCCTCAAATAAAGTCCAAATAACATTTTGAGCAATTTTTAACCAACAGAAAAACCTAGTTAAATGATTTGAATCCAAAAGTCTAACCCAATAACACAAAAAATAATAAGGTTAAAAGGTACAAAAAAATAGTGTAAATTAGACATCACTAATCACTCTCTCTCTCACACGTGTTCTCATTTTATCTATATTTTTGTCCTTTTGTAAACTTAAAACACAAATTAAACTATTTATTTTTATCATCTCTCCCTTTTAATCTCACTTTATATTCTTCTATCTATTACGAGTACAATACTATTTTAAATAACTAAATTCATAAAACATTAATCTACTTAACGGTAAACAACTCGCAAAAACTAGGATCATTGAAAGATGCATAGACACTTAAATTTTTTGAATGGAAGAAGGCATAGTAAGACCGACCTAAAGACCTCAAGGATCCTAAGTTAATTTTTAGTCCTTAGTTTAACTTCATATTTTGAGACTCAATGTATTTCACAATTCTAAGTAAATTCTTATAAAACCATAAACTATAACAATATTTTACAAGTCTATGTAAAACTTTATAAAAAATCTTAAAATATAACAAAACCTTCTAAAAAACCTAAAAGTAATAACTTCTAGCATTATAAATAGCATTGTTTCTTAAATTTTTTTCACATTTTTTTCCTCCACCCTGTTCGCCTCTCTCCAAACCTTTATCTTCCACTCATTCTAATTGTCTCTCTCACTTTGTACTTATCTCTCTAACTATTTTGTTATATCTTTAAGACTCCAATTAATTTATTCACGCACAAAATCCCAACTTTATATACCACCCAATTGATTATCCAATCCCATCGGATCCCAAAACCACTAAGATATTGAAATTAAACCACACCAAAATTCTCTATAAAATATCTAACAACTATAAAAAAAATTTATTGTCTTTTCAAAATATTGATCGAAATCTCATGTGAAATTCTTGTTTTAGGCCCCAAATTGGAGACATAGGACATAGCCAAGGCCTTAATTTGAGGCAAACTCAACTAACTGTTAAGATCTGATCCTAAAATGTAAAGTAGTCTCAATGGAAAATAAAAAATGTGTCGGACTTGAACATGGAAGGACCAAGAAGATGAAAGATAAAACTCGCATGATAAAAAGCATTATTTTATAAAAAACAGTTGACAACTCTACTAGCAATCTATGCCCAGTGTGCAAAACAATTTTATTAGTTGTAAGACCTTCATACCTTTGCACAAGTACTCTCTCTTATAAACCCTCAAAATCCCAATTGGTTTCTGGAAAAAAATTTGTTCAACTCTTTGAAGATAACTGAGACTAGGAGACTAGGGCTCAATTTTTTGTAAATGGTATGGATTACTGGCATGGCTTCTTGAATCTTCACAATAGCTGAAACTTCAAAATTATGTCATCAAAATCAATAATCCATATCATCCATATTTGGCATACGATTTGCGAGAGGATTCTTCTCTCCTTGAAGGTCCACAACAACTGCCTCGGTTGTTGACAATAACAATGAGACACTGCAAATCAACAACAAAATTTGTTTAGTATACTGAAAGATTGAGAAGATACACTATATGATATAATCTGCAATAATCTTTACCTGGCAGCATCAACAAAGGCTGTTCTAACAACTTTCAATGGATCTATTATTCCAGCCTTCACCATGTCAACATAATGACCTAATTCAGAACATGCATTGTCAGTGCACAAAAACACAAGAATTTTGGCATACAGATTAACAACCTACAACCAGTTTCAATTTCAAAAAAAAAAATTAAAAAAAAGGAAATTGGAGAGGAAATATTCAAAAAATTATTATCTGGAAAAAAAAACCTCAAAAATGACAAGAAGAAAAAAATGCAAAGGCCCATGATTAGATAAAGCACAAAACACAAAATTGGAATGGCTAAAAAAGAACTAGTACGTTGAATAATTTCGTAATGACCTTTAGTGAGCAGAGATTCAAATTTGAATGTCGCCACTAGAAAACAATGATGTATCTTAACAAGTGTTTGCAACTATGCATGATGTGCCCACTTGGTCACAACCACCTTTTTCATATTTGGGCAAAACCTCGTTTTGGCTGCTTTAGAAGCTAATGCAGCCGTAGGTAAGCTTCCACTTATTGAACCATAACAGATTTAAAATACCAAGGAATTATCTAATGACATCTAGAGGGACAAACCTTTGGCAGCATCATAACCAATTCTGAGATCATCTTGTTCCAATAGCTTGCCAAGAACCAGAGCACCATCACCACCAGCATTTGAGACTATTGTGAAAGTAGGTGCCTATGAAAAGACAGATATCGATATCAGAGAATACAAAACTGCAACCACCACTTAACAAAGCTGACCTAGAAATCCCAAAAACGGAACCTTAAGAGCATTCTCAATTATTTGGACTCCTCTTTTCTGGTCTTCATTGTCAGTTTGAAGGTTCTTCAGGACTCTTGTGGCATACAAGAGAGCAACTCCACCACCTATCAAAAACGGGTAACTTCTAATCGTAGTTGTAGAGAAAGCAACATATTTTACCACTAAATGGCAAATACAAATCTACCTGGAACAATGCCCTCTTCCACAGCTGCTCTTGTAGCATTCAAAGCATCTGTAACCCTATCTTTCCTTTCCCCAACTTCTGCTTCACTAGCCCCTCCAACCTGAGAAAATGAAGAATTGCAATGAGGGCATGCATCCAGAGATATCCAGCCATGGGAGTTTTGTATGGTAGACAATACCTTGAAAATCGCAACACCACTGGATAGCTTGGACAAGCGTTCCATTGCTTTTTCCTTGTCAAACATGGCAGTACTCTTCTCCATGGCTTCCCTTAGCTGTTCAAACATATAAACTCATCAGTGCCTCCCAACTATGAAACACACATTGTTCCACAATATTTATTTAATCTTCACTCATAAGCAAGGCAACAATTTTGGTTTCTCAAGGCATGACCACCGGAATTGTGTATATTTCTCATTGAAGAACTTGAGGACTAACAATTATTTAAATTATCATCTAAAGGTTTTGAGCACCAATACACATCAAAGTACCACCTTAACAGTAAAGAATTGAATTCATTCCAACCCTCATAAAAAATATTAAGAATGAACAAAATAATGATTTCTGCCAAGGCAATGGTGGAGTAGATGTCGTTTTGCCTATTACTGATAGGTATGACAAGACACTACAAAAAATGAATAAGTAACTACGTGAACCATCATTTGACATGCACTACCAAGTACACAGGTTGAATTGGAGAATTTCTCAGGAATTGGGACAAAACCCACAGATTTGACAAAGCTAAACAGCAAGTTTAGCAGTTGGCATGGAACCTGCAAAATTGAAAATTGCTTGATGCAAGCTAAACAGAGAGCCACAAAAGTATTTGACACTCTTGCAGTCACACTTTATAATATAAGCTCAAAGGGGTTAACTGCTAAAACGGCATCCTGCAAGGGCAACCTTAAAGCACAACCTTCTTGTTTTCACCATTTATATTCAGTTTTGCAGAGTGGTTGAAGTCCAACATCTTTTACCTATATTACTAGGATCATGCAAAAACCTTGTGTAGTCCAGAGTTATTGGATCAGAAACAAAGGTGTAGATGAGCATGCATAGGATGAGCACACACACACGAGAGAGAGAGAAAGAGAGAGATCACTCAACTTTCTATATTCAACCTGATAACAATCATGATAACCAAAAAACAAAAACAAACACAAAAATCCTGAAAGCAATCATAACAAAATGCAAAAGAATAATTAAATCATACCTATGGAATTTTGAACGTTCCTTCACTAATTATTGGATCCATGTACAGGATTTCGTGTACACATTTTCAATGTAATGCCAATTTTTTATTTTGCTGAAGTAAATTATTCCCCAAGGCTTGCAAACAACAGGCATGCAGTTGACACTGATAATAAAAACACAAAACAAACAAACATAGATCTTAAAAAGCCACCAACCTGCTCACATCTTTCTTCAATTAGTTTCTTGTCCCCACCCCCGTGTAGAATTATTGTGTCGTCAAGGGAAACAGTGACCTGGTCCAAAGAAACTAAGCTATCCCCCAAAAAAGGATCATGAAAAGGATAAGACACATGCAAAATAATTCAGAGAGTCACACTCAAACCTTTTTTGCTGTGCCAAGCATATCGATTTGAACTTTGTCAATACTTAAGCCATGTGCTTCACTAATAACCTGCATATGACAGCATGAGTGCATAATCATACAAGATTTTTTTAGTCAGAAGGACCAATAATGTAGACCCTTTTCTCACCTCTCCTCCGGTAAGAATTGCAAGGTCCTCTACATTGGCTCTTCTGTTATCCCCAAAACCAGGAGCTTTGATGGCACAAACCTAAAAGGTAATGTGAACAACAGTGTAAATTCCTAGAGTAAAATGGTGACCATTCATTGAACTAACCACTGGACTTGATATGCAGCATAATATTTTTACCACAAAGCAGCAATTCAGTAGAGGGGCTCAAAAAAAGCCAGTTCATTACCTTAACACCAGCACGATGCTTGTTGATGATAAGCATAGCCAGTGCGTCACTCTCCAAATCCTCAGCAACAATTAGTAGAGGTCGATATTTCTAGACATGAAAAGCAGGGCAAAAAAATTAATTATAATAAGTTCCACAAAAAAGTTAAGCACCAGGTTATCCTTTACTGCCGCAAATGGAAAAGAACCCGTCACAAAGGGTTCATTACCTTTACAGCCAGCTCCAATATTCTCACAAGGGAGTTCATGTCTGAAATTTTCTTGTCATGAATAAGGATCAGGGGATTTTCTAGTTCCTGCCTACATGTAAATCACAATTTCACATCACATAGACAAGAATTTTCAGTCAAATGAAAAGAGAAAAAATTGGCTTGATCACCAGATGGAATTGGACAACAGAAGAGAGCCCAGACAATCTGATCAACATTAGTAAACGCAGTCAACATCTACACTACAGTATTAGCTGTTGTTTCTTAGTTCAATAAGGAACTGCACACACGAAGTCGGAGTGCAGAGGCTTCAAAGGGATACCACAATTAATCACAGAAATTTGGGGATTAAATTAATCATCAGTATCAGAATGTGGTAAAGCTTTACATACACATTTCTGGGACTTCTCATCGGTAACAAAATAAGGAGATATATAACCCCGGGCTAACTTCATCCCTTCCACCACTTCCAGTTCATTATCCAGGGTATTTCCATCCTACACGATTCACAAGACAGAAGGTTAGAGCTTTGACAACCTATGATGACCATTATACATCACAGCTTAAGATTGAAGGATATTTACAGCAACAGTAATGACTCCTTCCTTCCCTACTTTCCCCATTGCCTGTGCTATCAATTCCCCAATTTCACTCTCACCATTGGCAGAGATCGTTGCCACCTAAGAAATGGCAATATCCTTGTCATTTGTAATCAAGTAACTGTAATCAACAATATACATTTATACAAATGCGAGTACAAAGTGTCATTCTTTGAGCTTTAGTAGCAGCAATTCTACAACATGGTTCTTGAAAATTCTCATGCCTGTGCAGCTATGTCAATGAAGAATTGCATCAAAAAATATAAAAACAACACTTTAACCAAGCTTAGATTCTGAAAAGTGGATAGCTTCTTGAAAGAAGTAACAATTTATTGTTTTGTAGTTATCCTATAAACAAAAGTATGAACCTTGTTCCACACCAAATGAAGAGTGATGAGATGATTCTGAATGTATTTCCTTAAGTGTGATTCTCATAACCAAATGCAACCATAACCAGAAAATATTTTTGGATCTCACAAGAAAATTACTTGAGTAATCTCTTCCGGTGTGCTTATCATCAGTGCTCTGCTCTTCAGGTCAGCTACAACAGCATCAACCGCCATACTGATACCACTGCGCAAATCCATCACACTGACACCAGCGGCTACTGACTTGCAACCTTCAGCAAATATTGCCTGAGTCAGAACAGTGGCACATGTTGTACCTGTGGACACATAATATATATTTTCTGCAATGAGATCCTCCACGATGTAATATGAATTGCAGGAATGAAAACAGGAAAAACGGTAACACTTCATGTCTCAATTCCACCAACATATGAGTCTTTACGCCAACACTAAAAGGGGAACACTAGCTAACAAAAGGAAAATGATGCCATCATAGTGTATTTACAATAGAAATAAATAAAGGGGAAATTGAAATGTAGATTCCTAAATGGTGAAGTTGAGGGGATTGGCCAACAAGGAGTGTTTTGCATTTTCACAAAATACCCTTATTTATTCATATTAACACCTTTTCTCGATAAAAATTTCATAATATCGTCTTTTGTAAGCAAATAATGAGGCATAGACTCAATAAAAAATAAGTTGAAACAATTGAAAATTCATTTTTACTGCCGCATTTTACAATTATTGGGGGTAAATTCATTGCAAACGAATGTTATTGAGAACCCTAACATCTCAACATACAAGATATTTAAAACTGTTTTCATATATGCTTGTAGCAAGTCCTCCAACTGTCTGTTCACAGGCCAACACATATTCAAGCAAAACTAATTGGTGAAGAAATAACAGATGATTCTTTGAGCAAATAAATAAATTTAAAACATTTATATTACCCATATTTTCTGGTCAGCATGTGTACAGAGCTTAGGAAAACGCAATATGACATCAACAACCCCTAACAACAGCTATTTCAAGCTGTAATGCATGCATATATATCGTATCCAAAAACCAAGCCCCCATCAAAGGGTAGGACTTAAAGAAAGTGTAATCATCAAATTTGGTTCTTCAAGGAGAATATGTGTGAACTTTGAAAATCCAAATAACTTTTTCTGCATCTACTAATATGGGCCAAAAAAAGACGTTACAAACAAAAGAAATTGCATAATGATAAGATCGTTCTAGCATTTAAATGTGCACATTACAACACCTTACATATACGTACATGGAGTGAAACAATGACAGGTTTTGCAAACTAATTCTAAAAGAAAAAAGATAATAGTTATATGTGGGAGCTAATTCCAACAAGAGGAATATATAATTAACTTGCATTCTGTCAAACAGACACAAAAAAAAAAGAAAAGACAATGCATGTTTGCAAATGCAATGTTAAAACAATATTTTATTCTGAAGAGTCAAGAGCATCTGAAGATGAAATCGATGGCAGTGCCAATGATGGTGGTCATTTAGTGACAATGACAATAAGAGGAAGAGGCAATGTGTGGCCACTTGAATTTGAATTGATGGGTGACATCATCTGTGGGTATCATTCATGGTGGTGCCAATAATGGTGATCGTAAGGGACAATTGCACGAAAAGACGATTTTGAAGGAAGATCGAGATTATGATGGAGACAGTGGCGGTTCCAACGAATGTGAAGGTAGATGAAGACTGTGGTGGATAATGTGCTGGTGATTACAGTGATGGTAGTACAGGGAGACTATGAAAACATTCTGCTGTTAACAAAATTAAATTCCTACCATAAAAATATTTTTTCTTCCAGAAAAGCACTCAAATTGGATAACACAAATGTAAGTCTTAGCTTCCTTCTAAAGTCCTAAAACCAAGAAAATCATGCTGAGATGTCACTAATTGAGACATTAATTAAGTGCATGGGAAATTCAACTAAGTTTTGCCCTATAGCAAATGATAACTATAAGAAATTACCATCTCCTGCTGCAGAATTAGTAGCACTGGCAACCTGCTTCACTAGATCAGCACCAACATTTTTAGTCTTGTCCTTGAAATTGATGCTTTTGGCCACGGTGACTCCATCCTTTGTGACTTTAGGTTCCCCATGAATTTTCTGAATAATCACATTACGGCCCTGCATTTAACATTGAAGGAATAAGCAGTAGGAGGAATGTCAGCAAGGTGTGAACCTTTTCTTGATTCTGATCTTTGAACAATGTACTGACTTTGTTCCATGCAATCATAGTAACAGTTATGTTGTATTTGGCATTATGGAATTGAGGCTAATGGAAGAAAAATGAGTTCAACTTTGAAATAATATCCTAAGGCCAGAATTCGATGCTCCCAAAAGTGACATTAGAGATGTAATTGTTTGATTAAATGATCAGCTCAAACCCATAAGAGAAAAGATTGCTTTTAACAAAGAAAACATGCATTTTTCTGCTCTCCTATAGTAGTGGAACGAAATATAATGAAAGAATACAGGAATTTTCAGGAATCTTTTAAGTGCCGACCGCTTCTACTCAAAAAAATGATGGTTAAGGTAACAATCACTCCAAACCTCACCAATCACTGGACTCTAAGATTTATTTCTTCTGCCAGAATTCTTAGCGGTCAAGCAGGAGGTTAAAGTTGTCTTTCCGACATTGTTTTTTTCATATCTATGATCAAATCAGAAAGAAAGTGAGAAGAAAAACTAATGGTTTCAATTACCTTCGGCCCCATCGTAACCTTTACAGCTTCTGCAAGCTCATTAACACCCCGCAACATGGCCGCCCGAGCCCCAGTCCCAAAGTTGATATCCTTGGCAACATAATTTCTGCTGCAAATAACCCTGCTACACACCTTCCAATTCAAACCATCACCGAAGCAAATAAATCAAAGATCAGTCCATGCCCATCAAAATTAACCCCTTGTCGAACCAAAAAGCAAACTAACACTCAAATGCAGCTACGTCAATCTAATTGTCAAAACCAAATAATGTGCAATGCCACAGTTTAATATTGGTAATGAATTTTACAGATGTTTGGTAGCTAGTAAGTGATTAAAGAAGAAACAGAATCAAAATTTTCAATCATTAAGAATTCCCGAAAAACCAACTAGAGGGATAAAGTGAGTAGATGATTGGGTGAAGTGAAATGCAAGAGCTGTAGTTACTGTTTCAAAATTAAACTTTAGAATGACAAGAACAAAAATTATAGTGGAGATTAAAGGTCTTACCAGGTTTCTGGAAGTAGATGATCTGGAGAAATAGCAGAGAATATTAGTATATTTATGGATGGAGGCGTGAGTGTTTCGAATGTCTTCATACTTAGATCGCAGAAGTGAAGGCAGTATGGAAGTACAGATACCTGATCGATGAAGCTAAGGCTGCAGCGACTCGGTACATGGTCGTAGTATACGGGGGGGAAATGGGGAGAGAGACAGACACGAAAGGCCTTTAAATGTTTGGAATCAAGTTCGGGTTTAGGGTTTAAAACTTTAAACAATAAACCCTGCTGTCCGCCCGTTATTAATTTGGGTCTGCCAATCAATCGGATTTTGATCCGAACCAAGTCCAATCATTAACAGATGGCGTCACAGTTTCAATATTAACCGATTTAAATATGAATAATGAAAATAAAAAGGATTCAAGAATTAGATTTTAATTAAAGTTGTAAAATTGAATTCAAATTCAGATTGATCGTTGTCTTTTTGAACTCAATCCATTGACTGATTACTCTATATTATGCTTAGGGATGGGTATAGGTACCTCTACTTACACCCTCTTTTTATTTGTATTTTCTTTTTTTCTTTACACAGATAAATTGATAGCACATGAAAAATAACCAACACAAGGGTCAAAAAAAAAACCCACAAAAAGAAATATTATAACCCCGAAAGGATAATGCGAGAAATCGCTCTTTACACCCTAGAAAGAGAACAAGAGATTACAAAGAGGATAACCTGAGAAGAAAATTAGTTAAAGTAAACATAAAATTGGTCCAAACTCTTCTGACCATTGAAAAAAAAAAGTGAACTATTTGATCTTGGCTTGGGCATAAAGTTTAAATAACATTGTTTTGAAGGTCCTGAAGCTAAATAGTAACTCAAATTATGTAACCATTGCCAAGTAAAAATAATCCAAGGCCAGAAACCAAGAAGGCAGTCCAAGTAAGAGGCCAAACTTGTAGTTGGCTTGTAGTTTGCTCACATTATAGGTACCCCAACAACAACACCAACACCAACAATTACCAAAGTTCTCCATAGGAATGTCAAAACCAATATCACATGATTCCTCAAGATAACCCCAATGAATTGGCTCGACCCAAAATCATTGCAAATTCAAAAAATTAAATTCGCAAATTTCATATCTGCAATTCGCATAAGAAAAACTTTTGGGTTCAATTTCATAATTTCAATAAATTTTAGTATTTATTGAACGTCACCGTATTGAACCTGTCATATAGTTCAGGCCAAAAAATTAGCCAATGAAAACTAAGCCCAATAAAAAAGCCTCAAATGGTTAAACAGAAAATTTGAGTCTAGTCAAATATGTAAGACTTTTAAAGATTTAAGTACATGCCTTAAATTGATTTAACCTTAAGTATATTATGATGACAACTTATGTGTGTTTAGTTACTCTTTATTTTTTTTTCCTTTTTCCTTTTTTTTATTTATTACAGATGCAAGAAGAGAGTAACTTCATCAAATAACCAACATTTTTTAGGTGTGAAAACCAAAGGGAACAAAAATAAGAAGTCCCAAAAGATGTACGCCACACATAAAGTAATATCAATTAGTAACACTCAAATTATGTAATATTCACATAATAATATCGATTGATTTTAAATTTATTTTTTTTGTCACTATTATATTGACGATACTATTTATGCCCCAATTATATTAGGGATGCAACTTGGGTGAGCTAACCTGAATTTAACCCGAAAAAAAAGACTATATACTCTGTCCTTTATATTCTAGATATAGTCTTTTGTTGTTTTATCTAGAATGTAAAAGGTTTGGTGCCCTAGTTTGTTGTAACACTATGTTTGTAAATATCGGCTTTAATGTTAAGGGAAAATAGTTTATTTTTTATTTTTTTTTCAATAAATGATACAATAGATTATTAATTTTGGTTGTGAAATTTAAAATATTTGACATTCTATCTTTTATTGAAGTATTTTTGGTTTAAGTATAACATTTGAAATTTAAAGAATTTATTACATGCGTACAAATTTTAGGAGTCTAAATATAATTTATTAACGAATATATTTACAGTAGGAGACTAAGTGTTATGCACGTACAAATTTTAGGGAGTTTATGTATAATATTTCAAATGTCAGAGAATTTGAGTGATTAAGTGACAAACTTTAAGAGGCCAGAGTGTAATTCTCTTCAGTTATATAAAAAACAAGCATGAAAACGTTGGTTTAACAAACGTTTTTAAAAAGCTGAAGACAACTTTTTTAAAAATACGTTGGTCTAACCAATGTTTTTGTGTTTTTTTTTAAATTAAAAATTTTCTTAAAATGTTGATTGAAATGACATTTTTAAAAAAACGTTATTCCAAATGACATCTTATTAGTATAAAAACATTATTACAACTGATATTTTTAAAAGTGATTAAGTTTGAAAAATAGTTCGAAAACATCTCTCTTTTTGGTGTAAGTTCAAAAAAAAGCACGGGTTAGGATAAAAGCTCATTAAATTTGATACTTTCAGTATTTATTGGATATTTCATTATCATTTCTTACTTTTTTTCCCCCTACTTTTCTTTCTCTCTATCTCCCCTTATTTTCTCTCTCAAACTTATTCTTTTCCTTTGCGTATTTAAGACATCGTTATTTTCTCTCTTCCCTCTATTTTCTCTAAATTGAAAAAGTAGAGAAAGGAGAATTCAAACGAAATTAATATGTCATCTCTCACTCTTTTCCCCTTATTTTTCCTGTCAAACTCGTTCTCCCTCTCTTATGTATTCAAAGCACTATTACTCTATCCTTTTTTTCTCTCTCTTTCATTCTCCCCTTTATTTTCTCTCTATTAAAGAAACACGAAAATGTGGCATTGCGTGTACACTGCTCAGTCTCAATAGTATCTAATCAAGAGATTATGGTTCTGACGAAGAAGAAGAATCATAATCGAATGGTTGAGCTAGCTACTTCGAGTGATGGAGCCCTTGCTTAGATAATGTTATTGAATAATGCTATGTTTCTATTGAGGGTTCCAATTACGCTGGTTCTTGCCAAGATGCCATATTATCAAGAACAATGCATGATTTTTTATTTCATTATCATCTCAAGTTATCTCTTTTCTATCAAATTTTATTGTTTTTCAAGATTCGGGGTTGTTTATCATTTTTTTTTCATTTGTCATTGTTTTCTCCATGTGTCATGGTTTTTCTCACTGTTTTTTTTTTAATTCTGTCATTATTTTTTCGTTGTGTCACTGTTTTTTTATGTCGCATTTTTTTGTAGTGTAAATTAATATTATGAGAGTAAATTCCTAAACCCTTAAATTTAGGAATTTTAGTTTCAAATGTGTTTTAATTATAAGTAAAGTTTCCTAATTGGTTTTATGAGCACATTTATTTTGTTGTTAAGGGTATATTAGACATTTGTTCTCAAATTGACTTTTAGCCAAATTATTTTTTTACTTGGACTTTAGTTTAATAAATCTTAAAAAGTGTACCAACTTCCAAAAAACCCGTCTACTTATAGTTATCTACCCATTGAACATTCTCCTAAGCTACCAATGTGAGATTTGTTCCAACTATAGGTTGTTGTCATTCAACACATTGTTAAAATTACCGACGTGGGGGAAACCTTTCCCTATTTCTTAAATCCTTTCTTTATTTCTTTACTATTAATAAATAATTTGATTTCTCATTTTTTGACATTCTAAGTGACACACCTACTCTCCTCTTTTTTTTTTTGAAAAATTTCACTTTCACACTCCCACTCTTGCTCTCGCATTTTAATTTCGCTTCCACTCTAAGTAATTTAGGTTAAAACTAAGAACACCCTCATTAAAAAAAAAAAGAAGGCCAGTTTCACAATCCCAACTTGGATTATTATAATTTGGTTTGATGTTCAATGGGTACAAAAAGTCATATTCCTTTTTGTGAGAGACTATGACATAAAGTCAAATTTTGAGACCAGCCTAAACAATTTTATAAGCACAGGATGAAATGTACCATTGCTGTGTAAGTAATGCCTAGCGGTGATTTATTAACCACCCAACTTTCAGAAGGGTAGTTGGGGCTCTAATTGTTTCCTAAAGGTGGCCAAATCAAACCCCACTGCTTGATTGACACCGTCCAGCACTAGGCAACACGACAATGGTCCACGGATTGTATTTTATTTTGAATTATGGTCAAATTATGGAGTCATTGATGTGGAGTTGCGGCTATATCTATCAAGTTTGAAATTTAAGGGGTACTCTATTAAAAATATGAACCGGTTGTAAATTTAAATATTTTAAACTTTAAATTTGACAATTTTATTAGGGTTAGATCATGAAAAATTTATTTCTCGTGAATTTTTAAATTCCGGAGTAAATGACCTGTCTTTATCCGAACTTAAAAGGGTATTAGCCGAAGTTGATTTGATCACCCCTGCAAAAAAACCGAAAAAAAAAACAAAAAAACCTATATCAGTGGCCTACAAGTAAACGCCAGCTTTTATACTTCATTGACTAAAATACCAAGGGATTGTTCGTTCGAGGGATATGAGTGGTATAAGAAAAATAGTACGTGAGGTTTATCTTATATCTTATATCTTATTTATTTGATATTTTTTATTAGATATTAATTTTTAGGTCATAGTACTGACCCGGTGTGAACAATAACACTAATATCTTTTATACGGTGCTATTCAATACCAGCTACCTAGTGGTATAAATTTCATGGAGGTATATTATGGTAAAAAGACCCAATTGCCCTCATATAAAATGACCCATATAAAAGTCAGTTGTAATTTTTGATTTTTTTAAGTAGGTATTATTTGTGACAAACAAATAAGGGGAATGATGAAATTATAATTTAAGATCGAGAATAATATATCATTGGATCAAAATAAAATAAATATAAAATCTTATACCACTTAATATTATACCTCAAAACAAACAGCCCCAAGGATACTATTGCAAGGTGTTCCTTCTTATTACAAACTAAAACTACAGTACTAATGTTTCTTGTAGGAGTGAATATGTGAATATATAACCACAAGTTGGTGTGACAATGTCCTCTACCCCACTATTAAAATATGAAAAATATTATGTTTATCAAAAATTTTACTAAAGTAAATGATGTGGTACAATCTCCGTTATTGAATATTAATGAGATATGTTTATCTGATGGTAAAAAATGTGCCACATCATTTCAAATGTAGATTTAGTAAAAAAAAATGGTAAACATAGCATTACCCTTAAAATATTTTCTATTATGTTCCAAAAATCAGATATTATGGTAAAATTGTCACATACATATTCTAGAAGTTCTGTTTCCTTACTAGCAAGAGACAAGTATATGGATTTGTCACCTCAATCTCAATTTGATCATTCCATTTTGGCACTAAGCCTAAAATTCTTGGTTTTTTTTAAAATTTTTGTTACATGATATTTATATTTGTATCGACTACTCTCTCAAGTTCAGATATTGACTATCGTAGTTCGAACAAGTTTAGGACAGGTCCTTTAAAAAATAAGAATGACATATCCTTAAAAAATATGGAAAGTATTAAACTTAAAATTCTTCTTCTGTTGCCTAAAATATGGTGCCACAATATTTGGGTGGATAACATGTATGTTCACGTGCCCGATCATGATATTCATGAGGAGTCCAATTCCATTTACATGGCCGACGTGGTATGCAGTCACTAATTGTTGAATGTTGTTGCTCACATGTACATATGTCTCGGCATATGCTTTGCTTTCATAGAGAGAATACAATAATGTACTAACCACCCATTGGTCTCTCTCTCTCTCTCTCTCTCTGAGGCACGTCAATTCTAATTTAATAATATTATTTAAATTTAATTTATTGACCTAATTTAACAGAATTATTGAGTTGATTGTGAATCTCAACAAATATTAAACTCTCTGTCAATTCAATTATTATGAATGATTAGATCAATAAATTATGGCAAATAGCATTGCTTATTTTGGTTAACGAGCTAAACACTTAGAGATCTACTATGATATATATATTATTTAAATCTAAATTCTGTTTTGTTAATTTAAGTAAGACTTTTTTTCTGTAAGTGCGGTCGTCATCCTTACATAATAATTATCTTATCCTTAGACAAAATTGAAAAAAAAATATAAATTAGAGAATATTTGAATTTAAATCATGATTTAAGGTTGTGATATTGGTTGTAAAACATTGAGATATAGGTGGCATGTGTAAATTTTTAATTTTATTGGAGAAGACTTTTTTGTTTATGAGAATTTTTCTTAAAAATGATTAAAATACCATCAACAATAAAAAAAATAAGAGGATAATAAAAAGAATTTAAATCCATTAAGAATGTGCCATAGCGTTGCAACATACTGTCGGACTTGGTGCAAATAACTCAAACTCTTCCATCAAATTATATGAGACTCGTAATTTACATAAAAAATGTAACCTATTTTGAAGACATAGTTAAGGGTCTAGTTTATTATAGTTATTAAATTAATTTGAATTCTTTCTAATATTAAATTTAATAAATCTTCAAATTAAATTCTTAAACGGGGACAAATTGCATTTTTAAATGAGAATATGTGTGGGGGAAACCATGATCTGGATTTAACTGGGGTCCATATCCGAACTCGGGCAAGCACGCTAATTGTGGCATATAACAACTCACCGACACTAGCAGGCGGCGACTTCCTTGCAATGCACCCAATAATACCTCAAAATAAATAAACTAATCATTTTTCTTTTTTTTTTTCATTTATTACCTCATTTTTTTATGCTTGTTTATGCTGCTGGCAAGTGGCCATCACAATTCTATTCTATCTCATCATGTGGGGCCCCATTGTTGTACATCATACTTACTATGGCCCCACTTACCCACCTTCTCATGCTTTCTCTACAAGGCTACTAAAAGCTTCATTTGGATCCTACACCATTCCCCTCCCCTTCCAAAAAAAAAAAAAAAAACCTCTTCAATAATGCCAATATGCAAATTTTCATTTCAGATTTACCTTAATTTGTTTGTCAATATTTCCCCCTACAAATTTAATTCAAGCTTCCCCATTAAGTGGACTGGGGATAAAATTTGTTAAGATTCAAACTAATAAATTCGAGCTCAAACCTGTATAATATCAAGTGCAATTCAATTCAATTATATGCCAAAGTACATATTTACATATGTAGACGAACTAAAAAAATATCATTAACCGGACTCGACTCATGGATTGGTTAAATGAGTTTATATTTTACCTATGTTTTTGTGCCACGAAGATACAAATGGTAATGAATTTAAATCTAAGTCAATCTTAAATTAAACAGTAACAATATGCCGAATCTTTTCGCCGTCCAATGCAACACCCAAACAAAGGGTAAAGTATTGCACTCTAATTAAAGAGTAATGTCATTTAAATTAAAATTTTTATTTTAATTTATTTATATAATGACACAATTTATTAAATCTCACAAACAACAATAATGAATAATTATACTACTTACCCAAAAATAAAAAAATAGTGAAGAACTATCTCAAACCCCTATCAAAACACTATTTCTATGCAATTTATGTATGTAAAATTATAAGGTTCTATATATCCAAAAAGCTTCCTCCATTTTGTAGACACATATTCATAACCAAAAAAAAAAAAGAAATGAATTATATCAAATTCAAGAAAAAAGTAAAAAAAAAAAAAGAAAAACAAATTAACAATAACCACACAACTTCTAAACTTTTGCTCAGACAGTCCATTTCCAGATCTTGATCCGTAGATCTACTTTGCACTTCGCATCAGAAGTCGTCGCAGTCGCCGCCGACTTTCCGGTGGGCAGAGCAGTTTTAATGCCATCACAAGAAACCCTAATCCCCACCTTCGTCGTCTTCAAACTTCCGATCTTCACTTTCACCTTCGTATCCAGCTTTATCTTCAATGGCAGACTCTTCTTGTTCTTCAGTGAATTAACGGCCGTACTATCCAAACTTTGACCGGCGCTTGTGATCACTGTTCTCAGCGTAGTCGTGTTCTTTTTCCCATGCACAAATCCCGGAAAAGATCCATCTCCAATGTCAACTCCATCAGAAGTTATAGAAACTGTGATGGGATCGTAGAGAAAGATGATTTTTCCGTTGGGGTTCCGAGCTGATACGGTGAGGTTGAACTTGGAGTTGAGTTGGGAGTCTTGGGACGATGAGGTGATATTGAATTGAGATACTTGGAAAGACGAGACAGAGAAAGAGGGGCGGTGGGGGCGATAGAGAACCCAGACGACAGCACCGGCGATGGCGGCTAGGAGGATGATGAGAAGGATGGTGAAGGTGGTCCAGAGGCAGCATCGGCAGCAGCAGCTACGGCCACTTCTGCGGCGTGGAGGCGGTTGGGGGCGGTATAGGGGGCGCGTGGTGTTGTAGAGTTGAGCTTTGGTGGCGGGGAATGTTGGGGCTCCGCCGTTGGCCTTGTTGCTGACGGCGGCGGCGGCAGTGGTGGTGCCGTTGGCGGCGGGTTTGGCGGAAGGGTAGACTCTATCTGTCATGGTGGATAGTTTCTCTCTCTCTCTCTTGTTAATTGAGTAGGGTTAGGGTATTTCTGCTATAAATCTATAGAAGATATATGAATGGTAGGGAAGAGAGAGAGAAAGAGAATTGAGAAGAGGGGGAATATGATGAGGTGATGAAAAAATGGAAGGTGGAATGGCAAAGGGTGAGGAGAGGAGACAGCTACTGCAGAACTAATAGGTGTTAATTAATGTCTACGCGTTTTATAAGCGAGTGGTAATTGAAATTAGGGTAGTTTATTTAGAAAGAAATCCAAGTTGCATTAGGCTAATAACCACTACACTAATTGGGATTTTACTGAATTTTAGGACACGGTGCACGCGCCTAATTCAGGTGTAGACCTAACAGTTGTTTTCAACCAAACAGAGACGTCTCCACCTCACCGACTTTGGAATCTCTCTCTCTTTCTGTGTGTGTGGAACTGGTTGTTAACCACGTGTGAGGGTGATCCATCATTATGGAGGATGGGGCCCACGTCCTCATATGCATATCGGATGGCCATGACTGTAGGTCTCTAACAATTGGATTCGGTTTTGTTTTTTTAATGTAAATTATTATTTTATCATTTTTGTAATGAAGACTTAATTGTTATAAATTTTAAATTATAAATCTCTATAAAGGTGAATTACACTTTATATCCCAAAAGATTTTAATTTTTTATATTGCATTTTTAATGTATCAAAAATATGAGTAAAATGTTATAGAGACCTAATTTAAAGATCTAATGATATGACTTCAATTCAACTATTTGATTAGTTGTAAGGTTTAATGTTAGATAAAACTCACAACTAATCTAATAATTGTACATCATTACGCCCCTAAATAAGGTTCCCAAATAAAGTTCAAATAATATTTTTCCAAAAATATTACAATATTATTCTTTTGTTAGCTTTTCGTTAATTTTTCTATCAATTTCAGTGAATTGATTTTTGATAGAAAAAATAACGAATGCTAACAAAAAGATCACATTATAACATTTTTGATACATTAAGAGTGTAATATAAAAAAATTAATATTTGAGGGTGTAAAATAAAAAATTTAAATTTTTTTAAGGAACAAAGTATGAAAAATCCCTCTCGATACAAATTAAAAATCACCGTAGAGGAATGACATGGACATGGACGAATTATAGAACAAGAAGAAGATCACATATGAAATCTTGACCTTATTGCTTAGTCTCTCTAATTAAAAGCTCTCTTATCTCCGAGGTGAAAATGGTCTCATAAACTCATTTATCCAAAAGTTAATTGGGCTCAAAATTAATTTTAGATAAAATTATATTTATTGTCATTTGGATTTTGCAAATTTGATTTATGAAAAAAAAAATTATACACGAAAATGATATTATGTATATTTACGGTAATTTTATAATTGGTGCTGGCGAGAATTTTATTTTATTTTTGTGCTAAATTGCTATTTTGAAAGTATTAATTTTATATAGCACAACCCCATTAGAATTGTTCATTAAGCTTTTCGTTTGTTTATGATAGGACAAAACTTCTAACAAGTAATAATAATAATAATAATAGCAATAATAATAATAATAATAATAATACGGTAATACTTTGGTGGGTCCAATTGTTTTTTAGCCAAATTCACATGATCAAAACTCAGCATTGCTGAATTTCTTGGTAAGATACTCTTGAATGTGACGCAATTGTAGAAGTAGCAGATCAAGGTTTGGTTAAGCAAGTCAATTTCGAGAGCAACCCAACACCAGTCACTGCCTGTGTTTTATTTTTTTGGTATGCGGTGTATCTCGATTGATTAATTTTTTTTATGATATAGTTAAAAATAAATTATTTAAATCGGGATTAAGAAATTTATGAGAAATACATCATGATCTATTCAAATTTCGAATTCATAATATTTGAGTTTATAACTTTTTCTTATCTACAATGGAAATTGTTTAAGATTTCTTTCTTTTTGTTCTGTTAGAATCATTCTCCCAAAACTTCTTCCTTTTTTTGGGGGTGAAACTGTAATTTGAATTTATTCCACAAGACTGGTGTAAGCTTTTTTTTTTTTTTGTCCGTCCCAGTGAAGGAAGGAATAGGATTGAACCCACGCTTTAATCCTAGAGCGAAGCATAAGGCACCAATACTGGTCAAAAAGGAATTATGAACTTCATTGAGGGTTTTGGAGACTATTCGTTAGAGGATTAGCTTATTGTTAAGGCATTGACGTCCTTAGGTGCTGGGGGACGCGTCGGGTTTGGGACCAATGGCCCAATGTCCTATTGAGCTACGGTCATGTCATGTCGAGCGCCTAAGGTCAGGTACTACAAAATGCCCATCAACACAAACCCGACACCAAAAAAAAAAGAGGCATAGGCCGATACCTCCAAAAAAAATTTAATAGGATAAAAATATATTATATAAAATAATTGGGATAGAAGTACATACGTTAAAAAAAGGTCATAAAAATCCTTTTACCCCAACTATAAATAGTGTATACCTAATTGAAGGTGAGACTTTCAAGATTAGAATGTGAGATTTTCCAGATTCCTTTTGATATTTGTGTATTATTTGAATTTTAAAATTTCATATATATATACACACACACACGTAATACAGTGACAATGTAACAGTGACACGCTTAATAAAAAAATAGTAATATCAAACAATAACACGCTCAACAAAAAAGGAGTAACATCAAGCAGTAACACATTCAACAAAAAAATAGTAACACACTTAACAAAAAAATAGTAACATCAAACAGTAACACAAATATTTTTGTTGAGCGTGTCACTGTTTGATATCACTGTTTTATATATGTGTGTGTGTACATATATATGAAATTTCAAAATTCAAATGATACACAAATATCAAAAAGAATCTTGAAAGTCTCACATTCAAGTAGGTATGCACTATTTATAGTATGAGTAATTATGGAATACATTTTAAAAAGAATTTGAAAATGTGTACTTATTGACAACTATTTCATGAAAAAAAGACTTAAAGGAGAATAAGTTTGAAAGTAATACTTAAAATTAAATAAGTTTTGAAAAAGGTACTTACATCCTATTATCTTAAAAAAAAAAATGGTAGTTCTTTGTTTTACCTTGAAAAACGAAGCCAAGATCAGTAGACCAATTCGGGGTCTTGCTTGTTGCCTTGGCCATCTTAGCTACTAAACAAGTTTCCCCAAGCTAAATAATCTCCGAATCATGGAGATATATTGGGCCCAACTCGGTCCGATATCACCCTTGGCCTATCTTTGGAATTGAAGGAGTGGCATTGGGGTCAGTAGGCCCATGTACCAAATAAAACAGAAAAGAAATAAATAAAATGTGTTGAACAAATGATTCAATTACACATAATTAGACATGAGTTTTTAATCATTAACATATAATTGGTCCATTTTTAGACAGGTTCATGAGGGTCTTTTCTGGTCCAGCCCATATCTTTCATGGGCCAACTTAATAGCACCGTAACAACACTGCCTAGTATGGGAGTACCCATTAGCAAGTGGGATTATGATAAATGAAATTGATATGATGCACAAAATGGGTTTATGCAAAATTAATGAAGAGTGTGATGGTGTGTATGGTATATGTGATGCGGATGCTTAGGTGGTTTAGTTTGAATGATCTACTCTACTGGGAATGGTGACGGTGACAAAAAAAATTTACTACTCAAGGTGTGGTATGTTGGGATGTGTCCCCATATATAGATAGAGATTACTATTTATAGGCGAGTAAAATTTCATAGTGCCTCAAAGGAAGCCTTGATTGAAGCGTCATCACAAGAAGCCTTGATTGAGGTGTCACCCTCGTAACGAAGAACGGGTTGATTCCATGATGCCAGTATAGCCGGCGAGGTGGTCATGATTTTCTTCCTAAGATGGAAATTTCCACGTACGCTAATATTATACTGGGTCTTCTAAGATAGTGAGTTTAACCTTTGTTGGCCTGTATTTGTGATTTGGGTCTAGCTCATATTAGTGATTTGAGTCTGACCCACATCTGTGATCTAGACTTGATCTAAGTTGGGCCTGTCAAAAATCACAAGGTTCAAATTGAGCAAACAGATCACAATTTATTTGATTTATCAAATATATTAATAAAATGCACATTTGAGTTTTTTTTATCAATGAGACGACGATGTTCAAATTAACGACCATAAATCAAGAATGGTTTTCTATCAAAGATTAGTTTATATTATCTCTCAAATAAGTTGGTGGGGGGGCTTTTGTAAAGTGTAAACACTGGGACAAAAGAGAAGTCGGGGCAGGGAGGTGATAGTGGACAGGATCTTCATGGACGGCAGGATCAGGATCACCACATGGCAACAAAATAAAAAGGAACGTCCTATTAATTCTGTATGATTCAATGTCACCCATCGGAGATCTGAGAAGTTTTACATTGTTTGTTTGTTAGTTATTTAACACAAAATATTTCTTATTTATTTTATATAATGACCAACCGCATAAATCAAAAACACTAATCATAATGCATTAAGAATTATGCATTAAGGGTAAATGCATGATGCATAGAAAGGCTTGGAAACCTTTTCTCATAAGAATCTTAGTAGTCCATTTATCTCACATACATGTGATAATTATCAAGATAAATCTATCAACCCAACCATGTTATCATTCTTTTGAACTTTTTATTTCCTTTTCTTTTTCCTTTTTATTGCTCTACACTTTGAATAAGCGAAGTGACCCACAATGCAAAGGTACAAATGGGTTTATTGGTAGAGCATTGATTGAGCAAAAGTGGAGAGAGATGACTTAAAACCAATATTAGTGGATAGACTACCCTTTAAAAAACGAAAGATCCAATTTTTCACCGACACATCTAAGATATGGCCCATGAGACACATAAGGAAGAAAGGTGTGAGTAAATGCCATGGTTGATGCTGCCACCGTCAGCATCAAATTGTCATTATGTAAAACGGTAGTTTCCAACACCACATTCCAAACACTGCTTACCTAACAAATCTGCCTCGTGGAAGGAGATAGGGACGACAACCCCCACGCCACCACCAAAATTCAAGCTGGGTTGAATTTATTTCGAGTATGGCCGTCAATCTCTGACAAGCTGTGCTGAAATGATTACGTTTGATTTGGTTTATTGTAATAAAATCTAATCCAAATCAATTCTTTTTTAAAAATTATAATAAATAGTGCGGTGTTCAAGATTAATACTATGTTTATCAAATTTTTTAATAAAAAATATTTTTATCAAATGAATTGACAACTCTATATCTAATTATAAATAATTTAATCAGTATTTAGTAGGTCCAAGAATAATCTCGAACTATCAACTCATTTAATTAAAACACTTTTTAATAAAAATTTTGGTATACATAAGATTTTTCTTTGTTCAAACTATGTAAGTCATGTATAGTTTATTTTGTGTTGAATTGAAGTTAATGTTGTGGATAAATCTTATTTATTAATTTTAAGAGATAGTTTAAGTGGTAACAGGGATACGTTGTAAATCCAAACGTTTTGAGTTTAAATCTTAACAACTTCATAGGATCATATCATGAGGAATTTATCCCTTATAAATATTTTAATTCAAAAATAGATGACATGTTTTTGACCAGATTAAGAAAAAAATTAATCAAAATGTACATAAATTAGTCCAAATATTCTTGACCATTGAACAAAAAAAAAATCTATCTTATTGGAATTCACATATTGTTTAATCAGTCCAATTATGAAATGGGTTACCATTAATGAGATGTAATGTTTTATAAAATACAAACAATTAATTCTATCCATATATGTTATAGGAGCGTTTTGTAGTTGGTTTCTTGTAATAAATATGTAAAGGTTACTCAAAAAAAAAAATATGTAAAGAAAATATATGTTAAAACAAGTCTATTTTTATAATCCTTATAAGACCACATTGGTCCATTATGTAATGATTGCAATGTGGGACTACTGAACAAGAAGTTAGGCATTTCCAATTAACAAAAACTGAAGAATTCAAGGATTTTCTAAGTTTCAACTAACATTGCAATCACCCTTAATACTTTTAGCATAATCTCTCTCTCTCTCTCTCACACACATTCCAAGCAGGCCTCTCTTTCTAAAGTGTCTGATACTTAGCTCTCTGTAAGTGTACTGTTCTGCTTTTTGCTTGATTAGTGTTAGTAAACTTTTAATCACTCATGTCAGCTGACACTATTCCATTAGAACTACCAAAGCTCTGCAAATTTCAGAGCTTACCCACATGAAAAGAACAAAACTTGGGTTCTTTCCACCTAACCCCTTCTTGTATATTCGCTACCACACTACCTTGTCATTACTTGCCAGTAAATATTTGTGGGTCTCCTTCTGTAATTTAATCATTTTTATGTTGTTCCTTTAAGCTATACCCATGTTCTACTTCACTGAATTACTCAAATCTTTCTTTTTTTCTTTTCACTGTTTCTTCTCACTTGGAATGGTTGGGGGAGAGATGAAAATTCTTGAGGTTTGATCTCAATGTTACTTTATGAGAGAGATGAGGATGCAACAACTGATTCGTCTGTTGATGAAATTCTTTTTGTTGATCAGTGCTCTTTCACTTCATGGATGTGCAGGTAATGGGTTTGTTTTACTTTTCTGTTGTGTTTTAAGTTGTTTTACAGTTTTATTTTGGTTGATCCATATAGTTGTTTTGGTTAATTCCATGGGGGTTTTGTGGAATTTGAATGTGGAGTACGAGATCATGAAACTTACTATTCTCTGACCTAGAATTAGAATAAATGGTCGCTTATGTGATTGAGGTTCAATGTAGTTTAGTTCTTCGAGGATTGATATGCATTGGAAATGGGATTCTTCTGATATTAGTTTAGTTGCTACTTGCTAGTTGGAATTCTGGGTAAGCTTCATTTCACTGCTTCATGTTTAAGCATTAAGCTTTAGAATTATTGTCAAACTCTATGAATTCTAATTGCTTTTTTCTTTGAATGGCAATGAATTAAAAAGTATAAGAATGCAGAAGATCTACCCTGAATCTGAAGTTATCTAGCAGACATTCAACGGAATTTGATTTTGTCCATGTAGATTTCAAAAGAAAAGCAGTGCTAAACAGCCAACATTCTTAAATTTCAAGCATTTTTAGTTCTGGATGATGCGAACTTACAGTCAAAAATTCTTTTAGATGAATCTTGCCATATTTCTTTTCACGTTTTTGTTTTCTTAGGCTTTGTTTGGGGAGTAGGGAGGGGGTTACAGGGCACTTAATTTTGCCACATTAATCAGTCTGGAAGTGTTGCTTGAATTTTTCCAATTTTCCTAATAATGCACACCATTGTTATCTGGTTTTTTCAACATGTTGTAAACATTGAAGTACTATTTCAAGGGTAGAAAAGTTGGTGCTGGTTCGTCCCTTAACACTGACGGATGTGTTATCAGGGACTGAACAATATTGGCATCCAATTTTTTTTTTTTTTTTCGGGTGGCTGGGGGAGCACTCTATTGAGGGCAGAGAAGTTATAGTTTAATATTGGTTGAACATCCAGATTTCCATAACCTATAGCCCCGCTAGTTACAACTTTTTTCCATCCCTGGTTATCCAGCCATTTGCACTAATGAATTTTCAGCTCTGTGCAATGGTTTCCTGGAACCACCAATGTCTTTTTTTGTTATAGTTTCCCCAAAACTATTTGAGTTTCTCTCCTAATCATATCAATACTCCAAATCATAAATTTCTTGCTCAATTTACTAGACGAGATTGTTCCTCTCCTCAACCACCCCTAAGGAACTGTCCACGCGAGCTGTAATTTATTTTCCTAGATCCCTATTCAGTACTTTATGATTGCTTTCAATTTTGATTTTTGAGCTTTGGATCATGTATGTTACTACTGGACATCTTGTATGCTTGATTTCTCCTTTTTTTTTCCTCAAAAAGAAAAGTTGTTTAATCTGTCCCAGTTCTTTATCATTTAATTGGTTTGAACTGTGATTACAAATAGTGTCAGTCAGTGAATTCCTGACCGAGATATATATATCCAATCTGTATTCGGTTTCAGGCTTTTATATACCTTCTCTCACGGCAGCTTCTGGGCTTCTTCATTTTAAAGTAGGAGCAACCAACCCAAGGTCTTACACAACCATCAGACCAAGTCCAACACTCCTGCAGAATGGTAATTTTTACTCACTAAGTGACTTACAAATTGCTACTGATTGATGCCATTACGATCCTGGAACCTTTTGAGGCTGGCTCCTGATTTTTCCACCTTCCAGTTTTTACATGTGATCAAAGCCTCTGCTGCCTAACCAACCACTAACGTCTTTGAATATTGTTTGACCATGCCATCTAATTGTGAAGAACTGAGTAGAGCTGCATCAATATATTTATTTGCTTTCAGCTTCTTGGTCAACAACAATTGTTTTGCAACACTGCAAACTATTGAATGCTGACATATATATGTCCTAGAATGTTGAGACTCCTGAAATCAGTCAATCTCATGCTTATTTTCTACATGCAATCCTTAAAACTGAATCTATAATTCATGCTTATATCTACTAATGTTCAAATATTTTCTTCCTGTCATAGCCACCACTCATGACAATGCGATGGTTCCCTCCAACAATGCACATGCACCCTCCATGCCTTCTGTCAAACAGCCTGCCAAGAAACGGATACGTGATTCTGCATCTTCACCTTCAGTCTCATTCTACAAACATCATCATCATGGAAGGCACAAATTCAGCCACTTTGCCTCTGCTCCTGTGCCATCTAATCAGATTCCTACTACCCCACATAGCCAGCAAGGTTTTATCCTAATTGAAAATTTTCTCTATAAAATTATCTGCAATGCTTTACTTTGACAATATGTATCACTGACGTTCTTCATTCAGTTGGTCATTGTAACCGAAATTGCCTCAATTAGCTATCCCATATTGCTTTATTTTGGACAAACAGTATACTGACCCTTTGGAATATACTATTTTGCATACAAATGTAGGCCATTCAATCTCCTCATTTCATTCTTCCTTCCCTTCGTCAAAGAAATGGGGTTCGCCCGCTGCTGCACCATCACCTATAATTCCATCAAGCCAATCTGAAAGTATGCAAAAGTCCATTTCGTCTATCATTCCTAGTATAGAGTTTTCTACTTCATTAGTGGAAGTTATCGAAATATCCAATTTGTTGACAATGTTCTGTGGTTTCAGTGCCTACACATCCACCAACGATTTCTCCATTGAGCTATGTGCTGAAAAGGAATAAGACTCCACCACCCTCTCCAGTTTTGGCACTGCCTCCACCTCCTCCTAATGAAGGTACTTATATGTTTGGCCCTTAATTCTATATCTCTGACTAGCTTCCTCTAGAATTTGGTGTCAACCTAATATCATCACTGATGGTAACGGTTGTGTCTCACCCTACTTGTAGATTGTACATCGGTCGCGTGCACAGAACCATTGACATATACACCTCCTGGATCACCATGTGGTTGTGTTTGGCCTATTGAAGTTAGACTGCGCCTTAGTGTTGCCCTATATACCTTTTTCCCTTTGGTCTCAGAGCTGGCCAAGGAAATTGCGGCCAGTGTTTCACTAAACCGAAGTCAAGTTCGCATTATGGGAGCAAATGCAGCCAGTCAGCAGCTAGAGAAAACCATTATCATCATTAACTTGGTTCCATTAAAAGAAAAGTTCAATGCCACGACTGCATTTTTCATCTACCAGAAGTTCTGGAAGAGACATGTTTTCATAGAGACTTCCCTCTTTGGTGCCTATGAAGTGGTGTATGTTCACTATCCAGGTTCATTCAATCCTCAGTTGTTTCTGAAATCATCAATTACTAAATGTTCACCATAAATTTCTGTATAAAGCTGTGTTCAGGTTTAGAAACTTGAGAAATGTACTAATAGAACAATTTCCAGAAACAATCGTTATCACCATTCCCCTTTATTCTCGGGGAGCTAAAAGGCAGACTTCAGAATTCAGATCCTTTTGTTGAAAGCTATATACCCCACAATTCACACACTGCTTTGCCCATCTTGTATAAAGTAGGCAGCTTGGAAACAGAATATTCGGACGTTTCTTTTCTTTCTTTTTTACTATTGAAGCTGCTTGTGGACATTGTTGTGTCTTTTTCAGGGCTAAATCTTGTACTTAGCTATGTGCTTATGAGATACTCACAAGCTATATCTATATAGGTCTCCCACCCTCTCCACCTTCGAAGCCTTCAAGCGCTGCAACTATAGATGACCAGCCATATCCCCACCATCCTAATGATGGAATGACAGTAAAACCATTAGGGGTTGATGTGCCAAGGAGAAGAAAGGATGGGATTGGAGGAGGCATGATTGCTGTGATTGTTCTATCATCTATCACAGCTTTTGTTGTATGCATGGGAGTTATTTGGCTTTTGTTATCAAAATGTGGGGTCTGCCTTCATCAACCTGGACACACTCCACATGTTCTGGTTGCTTCCCATGGAAAACCATCAGGTATTACCATTATGATCAAATCTTATAACTCAACAAATACTTTGGGAAGTCAAATTGTGCATTACATTGTCATTCATTGTATATCCAAATACCATCCAATTAATTTGGATTTGCCAGAAATGTGTAAAAAATGTAGTTGTTGCTTTGCTCCATGTGGATCCAATGATATCCAAATGAATTTGATTTCCAATTCCTACTCATTCTTGCAACTTCCCGACTTTTGTCTTGGTAGTTGGCTTTCTGACTCATTTTGCTATTCACTCCTGTTTTTAGTCTCCTCTCCCTTGGATAATGTGGAATTCATACTAACAAAAGTAATAATTCAACAGGGGCAGCAGGTGCTTTGATGCTAGGATGTCAGGCTAGTTCAGCATCTATGTCCTTTGGTTCTAGCCTAATGGCGTACACTGGAACTGCTAAGATTTTCAGTTTGACTGACATAGAAAGAGCCACTGATTACTTTAATGCATCAAGAATACTTGGAGAAGGTGGTTTTGGACTTGTATATAGTGGCATTCTTGATGATGGAAGAAAGGTGGCTTTCAAGGTTCTTAAAAGAGATGATCATCATGGTAGTCGTGAATTCTTGGCAGAAGTCGAGATGCTTAGTCGCCTGCACCACAGAAATTTAGTCAAGTTGATTGGTATCTGCACAGAGGACCATTGCCGTTGCCTGGTCTATGAACTTGTGCCCAATGGAAGTGTGGAATCCCATTTACATGGTAGATTCAAGTCTAATGAAAGTTGTGCTCTTTAATTATTTTGCATTTATTTAGTTAAAACTTCTTAAATGTCTCGTACGATTAGATTCTTCTGACGAGACTTTTTATATTTGCCATTTTTGTCCATTCTCAGGAGTTGACAAGGAAGCTTCTCCTCTTGATTGGTGTGCCCGAATGAAGATTGCCCTGGGTGCTGCTCGGGGCTTAGCCTATCTGCATGAAGACTCAAGCCCTCGTGTAATACACCGAGACTTCAAGTCGAGCAACATTCTGCTTGAACAAGATTTTACACCTAAAGTTTCAGACTTTGGGCTGGCTAGAACAGCACTGGATGAGGAAACCAAACACATATCAACACATGTCATGGGGACTTTTGGGTATGCACTTCCTATATTCAAATATATTGCTTGTGTATGTACCACCATTGGATTCACACTGCTAGCCCCAAATTATAGTGACATGTCCTTTTGAGCCATCCCTCTTGCTGTGAACTTAATAGTGGATCCCTGCCTGCATACTATAGTTCCCTTTTGTGCATTCTTTGTATTATCGTGCTTTCAAGTCTTATCCCTCGTGACTTACGAACTTCTTGTTATCCAGTTACTTAGCTCCGGAATATGCAATGACTGGCCATCTGCTTGTGAAAAGCGATGTTTACAGCTATGGTGTAGTTCTCCTTGAACTTCTAACTGGAAGAAAACCCGTAGACTTGTCACAGCCCCCAGGTCAAGAAAATCTTGTTGCTTGGGCTCGTCCACTCCTCACAAGTAAAGAGGGCTTAAAAGCAATCCTTGACCCAGCTGTAAAGTCAGATCTCCAGTTTGATGGCATGGCCAAAGTAGCAGCAATTGCATCAATGTGTGTGCAACCAGAAGTATCCCACCGTCCTTTTATGGGCGAAGTTGTTCAAGCCTTAAAGCTTGTTTGCAACGAGTTTGATGAGACAAGGGAGCCCATATCAAGAAGCTGCAGCCAAAAAGACTTTTCTATTGATATAGCTAGTAAGCGTAGCACAGCTTCAGGTGAGCTTGTGGAAGCTTCACGGACTGATTACCCAATGCTTGGCTATGATTCTATCTTTGAAAGTAAGATGGCCTTATCAGCTTCAGATTTAAGAAGTATGCTGGCTGGATTTGAGGGACATGAATTTGGGTCTTTTAGGAGGCAATTTAATTCTGCTCCTTTGAAAATGGGGAGGAGGAGACAGTTTTGGCAAAGATTAAGAGGGCTTTCTAGTGGCAGCATGAGTGAGCATGGGTTTTCAGTAAAATTGTGGCCAGGCTCCCGTTAAGTATTTCCAAACTTCACCCAGTTAATCTTTTCAAATTCAAATGAAGTGTCTTGGAATGGTTTGTATTACACTTTCATGAGCTAGCAAGATTCTTTCACTGTCTCCAGATTGATACAAGTTGTCTGTCTCATGAAGGATCTGAAACGCCTGGAAAGTATCAGCTCTTCAAGGTGTTTTCTAATGCCTTGGTGTTACTCAAAATCTGAGACAAAGTTAATTATGGTATTGAAATATTCAAATGTGAAGCATTCTTGTACTGTATGTCATCTATAGCACATCAATAGATGCTGTTAGATTTCCGGTTTATCGACATAATTATTTAGATTTGAGGTGACTTGAAATCTTTTTGTGAACCCTTGTTCCTTTTATGTGTTGAATAAGTAGTTCAAGTCACCTGTTATTCATATATATATGAAACATTTCACAGTTGCAACATAAGTGATCCCATGTCCTCTGTTAGAACTCTTACCCTGTAGTTCTACCTACATATGCCTATCCTTCTTTCTCCCAGGTTTTTGAATCTTGAGAAAATTAAGTAATTTCCCTCAACTTCATTGATTTGTTGTAATGAGAATAATTCAGTAAATTAAGCTAAGAGAAACAGAGATTTGCCATTATTTAACTTGCATATTATGTCAATGGAAAGTAGATTTGTAATGAGCTTTATGGTTATAAATTGATTCTTTGGCGTTTTTCTATGTTGGTTTTTGCGTCAACAATTGCTTGTCTTCATATTTGCTTTAAAGGTGCTTACACACTTGCAATTGATGCACACATGAGTTTAATGATTTAATTGTTTATCTTTCAATTTGGTAAAAGTGGTTTTGGTAATTTTGTCTTGGTTGGGATTATTGTGGGGAATTAGTGTTATTCATCAATTGACAAATCCATTACTTCAATCTACATGATGGGATTTTTGGGTTGTTCTTGTTGAAAAGAGATTTTCACACTTATTTGTACAATTAATTTTAAAAAAGATAATTGTGGTCGAATTAAGTTAAAATTAATGTTTGTTCTATTGTCAAATTGAATTAACCTTACGTGTTTCGTCGTGATGGACAATCCACATTTCGTATTTCTTTTTCATTTCTGATTTTCAACAGAAACATTAACAAATGGGGAACATATTATCAACATCTAATAACGGAAGTTTGTAGCAATATATCATACATGAAGGGATCCTATCATTATTTGAATAAACGCCAGGGAAGATAATGTAATTATTCTCATTTCTTTTTGTTGAAGTTTTAGAAATTAAAAAAAATTGGTTGTCTAAAAATTCTTCATGGTAATTGGCAAAACTATTAGTTGCTTTATCTTGGAACGATGAGGAGAAACAAGTGGATACTAATGAACCAATGGGTTCTATTATTAAATCCATTTCACTTTTATGAGCCAGAGGATAACCCAGCCCACCTTCTCCTCCACAATTTCCGGAAGGTTTGCATTTCCAATGGCATGTCTCGGTATTAGTGCTGCTACTACAGCTAGTGCTAGCATAATAAATCAGGCTGCTGGACTAGTCTGTAATTCTAATCTTTACAGCCCTGAAGCCATAACCAAACACTCCTCGGTCTCTCCAGTTTTTTCTTTTTCTACACCAAAATTGTCGAGGGTTTCCAGGGTAGGCAACTCTAGCAAACCAAACTCAGTTACGATAGCCCACCACAGAATATTAGTAATCAGAGCAGCTGAAACAGAAAGCATGGCTACTGAGAAATTGGGTATCAAGATATTGAAAAACCCGCCTGAGTCCAAGCTCACTGAGCTCGGCGTCCGATCTTGGCCCAAGTATCTCTCTCTCTCTCTCTAATCTTTGGTTTTATGCTGTTATTGGATGAAAAACTGTATCTTCTTTGATTTAGGTTTAGAACTTTAAAAAGGTATTGTTCTTTCCAATGGGATGTATTTACATCTTTGTTTTCTCTGCGATGAAGTTCACCAAATGCTATCTAATTCTTGGCTAAGATATTGCTCTTTGTTTCATCTATTTTTGCTTGAAGGCTGTACAGTATCCAAATACTTTTTCCAGTGGCATGTTTTCTGGCCTGTAATAGATACTATTTTAGGGGAATTATATAGAGATGCTTGAGGCTTGTCTCTAATTACGGTATAATCTCTATTTTGTGAAAAACATTTTTCCAATCTCTCAACTAGTCCATACATTTTTTTTGTGGTCAAGGCTCCTGCACTTTCTTATGATTTGGGACTGAGTCATGTCACATGTGATCCTAATCCCAAGTCTAACAAGACATCTTATTCATCTTTGCGTGGGCAATGGTAGCCTAGTAAAAACCTTTTAGGACCTTTTCTTAAGCTTAGCATAAACTTTTTTTTGGTTTTGTTTTTAATTTTTAGTATCAACAATAAGATACGAAAACAAAAGCAATAAATTTTTAATAGAAATTGGACTTTCTCTATTGTATCAATTTTTTAGTAGCCATGTGGGAAAAAATTATAAATCATACGATTCCATTTACTGTAAATGCTGCCTCAAGTTGGAAAATTGCTGATATCGTACTAGAAGTTCGAGAGTAAGAGTGAAATGTTGGACTTAGCCAGGAAAAAAATAAGCGTGAAATGTTTTTTTAACGAGGAAAGGTCTCTAGTTGGCCTCTTTAAATGCCTTATATTAAGGTCAAGGGTGTTAATCGAGCTAAGCATTTTAAGTTTTAGTATGCTTAGTGTTAGATAGTGTTGAACGTTATAGGCTCGATGCTCAGGTTTCGCTCAACTTATTTTTGTACAATGAGCTCTGATTTGAGCTTAGACTCAAGTTTAGGCTACACTAAATCCAAACTAAATCCAAGCAGCACCCGCCTATTGAGATTTGAAACTACAATCTCTTGATTAAAAATCAAGCGCTTCATCTATCATGTTGAGGGTGCTGCATTGTTGTTTTGTCAACATGGAAATTTCTTATATTTTAACGAATCAAGCTCAAGTCTACCAAATTGAGTTGCACATTGCTGAACATGCTGCCTCATCTTGGGAAATTGCTTATAACCCACTAAAAGTTAAAGAGCAAGAGTGAAATGTTGTTGAAACAAGGCATGGTCTCTACTTGACCCCTTTAAATACCTTATAAAAAGGTTTGTTGTGTTAGTCGAGTTGAGCTCTTTTGGCTTGTTTAGGATTGGCTCGAGTGATTAATACAAGGTCGAGTTTGGCTCAAGCTCGGTTCGGTTTCTGGACCATAAGTTCAGGTTCTGCTCAACTTACTATTGTACTGTGAGCTAGAATTCGAGCTTAGATACCAGTTCAAGGAGAGTTGAACTCTTAATCTCTTAATTAACAACCCTTTGTCTATCATCCTAAGGGTGTTACTTTGTTGCTTTCACACCAAGAATATTTACTTTATAAATGAATCGAGTTCAAGTTAACCAACTGAAGTGGCACGTTACTGGAGGTTGGATTATTTTGAACAACCTTAAAATTGGATCATATTCCATACGAATGAGTTTGAACGAGTCGAGACTGAGCCCAATCGAATTGTTTCGTTTAACAGCCAGGTTACTTTATCATGACCATATCGTTAAACTTGACAAGCACCATCTCACTGTTCATGGCATTTACCTGTGAATGTTGGTCGATCTGAAGTTAGTCAAATTTTGAAACGTTGTACAGTGGAGCTTTTTTGTTCGTTGGAGTGGCGGAGTATTCTTCTCAGCAGCAGATCTATTCTGTCTCTATGCCATTTTGTTTATTCATGCACTGGAGGCAATGTATAAAAAGACATGAAAGAGGTTTCAAAATTTTACGTACTCCCCTATTTGTTAATGGTTGTGTGTTTATATTGATTTATATATTTATGTGTGTATACACACATTTTTAAGTTGTGGATATACATGGGTGTAATTCATCAACATTGTGAGTGGTTAAAGCATAAGGGACGAACTTTGCATGCATTGTGACTGCCTGCTAAAAAAAAGAGTCAAACATTTGCTGCCAATTGCGAGTTTTAAGATGCATGCATGATGTCGTTATGTTTGTATAGTAGTATTCTTATAATTTTTTATGGCAATCTGGCTATTGATACATTAATGTGATGGATGCTGTATTGAGTAAATAGGTGGGGATGCCTTCCAAGCAAATTCCCTTGGACTTACTCTTCCAAGGAGACATGCTTCCTTCTGAAGGGAAAGGTGCAGGTTTACCCAGACGGGTCTAAGGAGGCCGTCGAGATTGGTGCTGGTGACTTGGTTGAGTTTCCAAAAGGAATGAGCTGCAGTTGGGATGTCTCCGAAGCTGTGGACAAGCATTATAACTTCGACTAAAGAATTGCCTCATCTAATAACCTTTTGCTTCTATCTGTTCAAATTTTACCTTGTTTACTCCTCCCCCCACCCCCTCCCCCTCCCCAACCCCCAAAACCAAAACCCCAAAAAATAAAAAGTTTGTGGTATACTTTATGTAAGCCACTTGCAGTGTTATTATGCGAAGTTTAGATGAAACCCGCCAACAGTATCTGTTTTTAGCAATGTAAAGTATGGTCGTACAGAAAATCTTGTTCGTCTCTGATTTGATGTTTAGATGATCTAGTGCGTGGTTTCAACTTTCCAACTTTTTTCCTTGCGAAGTGGCTTTTAAGGGGAAGCGAGAGGCCTTGAGCGGTATGTGTGTTCAATCTTGGAATCTGACCCAGTAAAAACTGCATCTTGTATTCACAAAAATGGTTTGTTTGCTGCATTCTTACTTTTTTATTTTTTCCTAGCGGAGATTTAAGGACTTCTTCAATTGTAGATTTCAGTTACTGATCAAAATACCCTACTCTCTTTGCCATTACAGAAATCAGTTTACAATCCCTATTCTCTTTCTTCTAATTCTCTGTTTGTGGCGATACACATTCCGGCAATTAATTCATCAAATTGAAATGACTGTACCAATTACCAATCGAAATGCCAACAATTTTACTTTTAAAAAAAATCCTCCCAATTCATAATTAGTATCGTCTTTCAATTGACACACCTCTCCTTCACCCTTCTCTGTTAGACACCCCCAAGTTTTGTGTGTTGGCACTGTGCAACCATTGGTGTATTACTTGATTAGGGAATGAAGTTTTAAGGGTCGTTTGGTAACGTTTTTGTTTTCGCGTCTTTAAAAAAATTAAAAATAGAGATAATTTTTGTTTCTGTTTTATAATAAATACTAAAATAAAAACATGTTTGACAGTCATTTTTGTCTATCAAATTATGAGAATAAAAATAAAAAAATATGTTTAATATCCACTTTCAATTTTATCTAAAATATGTTTGATATCTATTTGATAATTAAATCCCAAATGACAATTCAACAATTCAAAATGAAATTCAATCAGTTACAAATAACAATTTAATCCAAATGATAATTCAATCAATCCTAAATAATTCAACACAACACATACACACACGCAAAATAGATATCAAACTAACACTATACATACACACACAGATCTGTGTATATATGTACAGATATGTGCATATATATGCACAACTTCTGGGTTTCACAGAGAAGAGGGAGAAAGGAGAGAGAGAGGGGTAGCGATGGAGGTGAGTTTTACAATTTTTGGGTTTCATACAGAGAAATGAGAGAGGAAGCAACAACGGAGGTGGCGATTCGTCTAGAGGCAACAATGGAGTGCATATATATGCACAGCTTATGAGTTTCACAGAGAAGAGGGAGATAGAACAGAGGAGAGAGACAGCGATTAAGGTGGGTTCACAACTTCTGGGTTTCATAAAGAGAAAGGAGAGAGGAGGCAGCGATGGAGGCATGTGGTATGATACAGAGAAAGAAGAGATGAGGGAAAGAGGAGAGAGCGAGAGAGAGAGAGGAAAGCGATGGGGAGGAGAGAGGGGGTGAAATAGGTTTTTATACTTCAACAAAAAAAGGCTTATTTTACTGTTAAAAGGAGTCGAAATCCGGATCTCATTAATTCTCACCATTTTTTGCGCGTGTTGTCTCTGTTTTTAGGGTTTTTCGAAACATTTTTTTTTGTTCCCATTTTTTTGTCTTTGTTTCCAAAAAATTAATATAAAACAAAAATAGTATCCCAACCATATTTTTGTTTTCATTTTTGACAAAAATTGAAAACAAAAATATAAAATGCAAGACAAAAACAATTACTAAACCTCTTAATTTTCGATTCCAATTTAAGGGTGGTGGTTTTTTAGTTATGCTCTAGCCTAAGCTCCGCATGATGGTTCAAATATTTGTGACTAGTGAGATATGGTAATTCAGAAAAATGTGTTGGGATGCTTGCAATTTTTGTTCTCACAAATAAGTTAGCCATTGCCCTATAATCATGAGTTATATGCCACAATAAGGTAGAAAGTAATTAAAATAAAGTTTATTAGGGTAAATTATTGTCCGAATTCCGACAATCTACTGTAAATTACAATGGATAATCTCTTAGATTTAGCAACCCCAAATCAAATGCAGTGGAATAGATTCCTATCCCAGCGAAAAGAATTTTTTGCATCTATGCAAACGTTTCTTGATTTTAGTTAGTCCTGGATTTTCTATATAAGAATGGTGATGATGATATTTAACGTACAAGATGTACATTATTGGACCTCATTAAGGGTCATTGGCAAGGCTTGAACCATTGCCGTATTGCTTGACCAGGTAATGAATATTTAGTTACAAAGTCTTCCCCTAAGAATTTCTAGGAATGTGGTGCACACGTGCGTTCATATCATGTGAACTATATTGAAATGTAATTATAATCTTTAATTTTTTTTTGAACATATCATCTCGTCTCGGATTCTGCTCATCCCGCTAATTTTGCTTTTCATTTATATTTATATTATTTATGTTTATGTGTGGTCTTGAGTCTTGTCTAACAAGTCTATTCGTGCTATCAGGTCCCCTATTCAACAACTAAAATTCTATAAATGCAAATATACTTCTACTAAAATAAATATACTTATATATAGCATAAAAATGTACATGAGCTTATAATGAAAATCAGACAAAAAGGGAGAAAGCTATTGATCAGTAGAACACAAGGAGTTCAGCCCACGATACATGGTGACATAGAGAGTGTGAACAATGATCAAAGGGAAGAAAAAGAGAGAGGGTCAAGAATGATGTTAAGACTAATTCATTTAGTGATACAACCTTAACACAGATACACAATGTAGGCTCTTATATATTATGGTAACAAAATAATGTAAAATACTTAAACTACTCATAATATAAATATTATAACATCTCCTTTCAAATTCATGATGTGATAGTATCAAACATCAAAAGTTTACCAAGAAAGAAACGGAAGGGTGCGATGGTGTGAGATTTCGTAAAGAAATCTGTCAACTGTATAGTAGAAAGAAGAAAAAGGAGAGATATTGTGCCCAGCCGAAGATGGTGGCGCACAAAGTGACAATCAATCTCAATATGTTTTGTGCGGTCATGAAACACCGAGTTATAGGCAATCTGAATGGCACTGGTGTTATCACAATACATAGGAGTAGGATCAGACAATGAAATGCCAAGATTAGCTAGTAGCCAACGCAACCAAACGATCTCTGCTGTTGTGGAGGTCATAACATGATATTCAGCTTCAGAAGAGGATCGAGTCACAATAGTTTATTTTTTACTTTTTCATGAAATAAGAGAATCATCAAAAAAGAGACAGAAACCAATAATAAACTTGCGATCCATAGAGTCACCAGCCTAGTTTGCATCAGAGTAAGCACGAAGTTTCAGAGACGATGAGGAAGAAAATAGTAAACTCTGATGCAACATATCCCGCAAATATCAAAAAATTCAAAGAACAACAGACCAGTGACGTGTAGTAAGAGCAGCAACAAATCGACTAACCACATGCACCGCATAAGCAAAATCTGGACGAGTAACAGTAAGATACACCAAACTCCCAACAGTAGTACGATATAAAATAGGATTAGGCATAAAAGAACTATCAGAGGAAGTATAACGAACGTTGAGCTCCAAGGATGTGTCAACCGTTTGAGTATCCGATAAACAAACTCGCTGAATAACATTCGAGGCATATTTTGACTAAGAAAAAAGATAACCCTTAGGAGAAGAAGAAACCTCAATCCCTAAGAAATATCGAAATGGATCAAAATCTTTCATCTCAAAATAATCCTGTAACTAAGTTTTCAATAGCTGAATTTCAGCATTGTCATCATCTGTAATAATCATGTCATCCACATAAAGTAATAGAATAATGAAACTAGAAGAAGTGGATCGAAGGAATAGAGCAGAATCATGATCACTAGCACAGAAGCCTAAGTCACATATAACTGAAGAAAATTTTGTAAACTATGTCTTCAGAGCCTGTTTAAAATCATATAAAGTCTTGTGAAGTTTGCACACATGACCAGGACTACAAGACAACCCAGGAGAAGGAGTTATATAGACCTCTTCAAATAAATCATCATGAAGAAAAGTGTTTTTCACATCCATCTGAGAGAAGCTCCACTGACGAATAGCTGCCACAGTAATTACGGTACGAATCGTGGTCATCTTAGCCACTAGAGCAAAGGTCTCATCGTAGTCAAGCTCATACTCTTGAGCAAATTCCTTGGCCACTAATCTAGCCTTGTACCTTTCCACATAACCATCAGATTAGGTTTTGATTTTAAAAACTCACTTACAACCAATGGGACATTTACCAAGAGGTAAAGACACCAACTCCCAAGCTTGAGTCTTATGTAACTCAGAAAGCTCCTCATCTATAGTCTGTTGCCAAAAAGGATCATGTATGGCCTCCTTATAGGAGGTTGGTTCAAACAGAGAATGTATAGAAGTCGAGAAAGAACAAAAATCAGAAGAGTAACAAGAGTTAGACCAATCAAACCTGTCACGACACTTTCGAATGCGCTGAGGGTAGCGAGGAGTGTGATGCACGGTGTTAGAATTTGATTAGGAGGCACGAGGTTTAGATAAAGGCACAATATCTGTGGAAGAGACAGTGGGAGTCCTGCAAACATATGTATGCACAATCGGGGGCGGGTAACAGACACATCAGGCAAAGAGGAAGAAGAAGAGGGGGAAGAGCAGCCATAGTCATATCACCAACATATGAGTTAGGGGAAACATTAGAGGGAAAGTGATCAAGATAGATAAGATCAGATTTATGTAGAGATTAAGAACTAGATAGAATAGGGAAAAAGGGAATATGTTCCATGCCGAGAAACATAGAGTTTTTGTGTGCGAGGATCATAACACCGAAATTCTTTTTGTCCCTCATTGTATCCTAGAAAAACATATAAGGCTGAGCAAGTCGAGAGTTTGATACGATTAACACTAGGTAGCAGAACAAAATATGCACATCCAAACACACGTAAGGAGAAATAGTCAAGTGTCTTATCACATAATTTTCAAAAAGTGAGACACCAGAATTAAGGATTGTAGGAATACAATTAATCAGGTGAACTACTGTAAGGACTGATTCTCCCCAAAAAGAGCTAGAGACATTGGATGACAACAATAGAGAATGAATTGTCTCAATAATGTGACGGTGTTTCCGTTCAGCCACTCCATTCTGAGCAGCTGTGTCGGTACAAGAAGACTGATAAATAGTACCATCAGATTTCAACAAATCACAAAATGATCTAAAAGAATATTTTATACCTTGATCACAACAGAAGTATTTGATAATAGAAGGATATTGAGTATGTACCATAGCACGAAAAATAGTGAAAATGAAAAAGAACTCAGACTTACGTGTCATCAGATACACCCAACAATATTTGGTGAAGCAGCTACTGCTGTATGACTAGGTTTGTCCATGGGCCGGGCCGAGCTTGGTTAGTGTAGGCCCAAGCTCGTACTCGGGCGAGTGGCGGGTCGAGCTCGGGTAAGGGTAAGCTACTTGCAGCCTAGACCAGCCCGTCACCTATTGGGCGGGCCTGAATGGGCAGGCTCTGTAAGCCTGTTTGGGCGAGCTTTTGTTGGACCTGTTGAGCGGGCTTTGTTAGCCCTGTTGGAAGCGAACTATTTTAAGTTGTTTAGCAAATTTAAAAAGTTAAGTTATAATAAGTACTTTAATGTAATATTGAACATATTCGTAGCATTGATAATCGATACAAATAAAATGGCTTCTAGTATTACCAATAAACATAACTAAAGAGGATTTATTAAAACTAAAACATAAAAGAGAAGAAAATAAAAAGTAAGGGTTTGATAATATTATCCAAATTATATTGAAATAAATCTTATATTAAATAAGACTCAAGTGCAGTTATACAATCTCATTTGAAAATTCAGAAACGTGTTATCAATTAATGAAAATAGATAGAAATAAATAATAGTAAATTTAATTATTTTAACAATTCATTTTTATCTTTTAAAAGAAAGAATATAAAAGGCTTGACTATGCATAATATTAATGAAGTTTTATCAATATAAATTTCATATTAATAATGTTAGTATTGTGAGAGTCAAGTTGTCCAATTATAAGTTTAATATCAATTTAGTCTTATTAATATGAGTTCTAAATTAAATAAGGCTAGTATTGTCTTTATATATTGTTTTAGGGTTAAAGTAGTCAATCAAAATTTTTTCTAAATAGTGTACTTCTATTAGTAGTATAGATATGTATATTATATATATAATATGTGGGCTTCATGTATGTGGACGGGGTTATTGGGCCGGGCTTTCGGTCGGGTAGTGGGTTTAGGAGTAAATCCAAGCCCTTTCTTAAATGATATTGGGCTCGGGTGGGCTAACTATCAAGCCTATTTTTTTCGGGCCGAATAACGGGACCCGTAGGTAATCCGGCCCATGGACACCCCTATGTATGACATCTTTGGGCTTAAATGGCTGATGCAAGACCCCCTTGGCATTCTTGTTCACCAATTTAGGACACTCATCTAAAACAGCTCGACTCCGATATTTATTTTGTGAATAAGAAGTCCCCCTAGGTGGTAAAACTAGTACAGTTTGATTAGGCAATGAAAGAAAACCTTTTCCAGAAAGAGTCTTAAGATGAGACTTCTTCAGTCAGAAACTCATTCACTACTGCATCAACTGTGGAAAGTGGGAGACGATGAAGAATAGAACCACGAAGTCCCTCAAAGTCATCTCTAAGGGCCATCAAAAACTGAACCAACTACTGCTCCTTCCTAAAAGTACGATATACCATATGAGTACTCATTTTAGCATAAGAGAGAGAGAGATCAAGAATGATGTTAAGACTAATCCATTCAATAATACAACCTTAACACAGATACACAATGTAGGCCCTTATATATTAGGACAACAAAATAATGTAAAATACCTAAGCTACCCATAATATAAATACTCTAACATAAAGGAGACACCAAATGGTGACAACTTACATGACAAGTACTTGTAATACATGGACACAAGAGAATGGAAGTGCTGATATTCCATTCTTTTGATGTCCAACCAATTTCTACTAGTAGCATCTTTGCTAAGAATTAGAACCACCAAAATTAAACGAAAAAATTACACTTCACAATTACAGCATGCATTGCTATCTGCTACTGCTAGTTGGTGTTGCCATCTATATACCAGATGATTTTCCTAATCTCTGTCGCAAAATCTTCACTCCCATGTACCTGCATAAGTTCATATAACAAGGAAACATTTTTACACTAATATGCATGGTCTTTCTCTTTTCTGCTAAAACATAGAGATTTGATTGTTAAATAATAGAATACGAAGACCTTGATTATCAGAAGAACTTTCTGACAGTAAATCCGAGAATGCACTATGACATTACCTGCCCATCATCATTACAGTGCCTTGTGGATTGGTGCCAGGTGATTCTCTAAATGTTGAACCATCAATGACTCGGAGCCTGTGGACGCCATGCACCTTGTAGTTGGGGCTTACTACCTTGCCCACATGGCAACCACCATGGTAGTGCCAAATTGTAACTACAGTGTCCCTGCACCACTGTTCCAGAGACTGTGTGTCATTAGTATGTTTAGGTATGAGGTTAACATTAGCCTGGACACTCATGTTAAGCAAATTCTCCAGAGTTTTTTTGTCACATTGTGTGTAGTTGGTGAAGTGTCTTGAGCTCACAATCTTCTCTACAACGCGAATACCATCAACACAGCGCTGCAGATCATATGGATGACTGAAGTAGTTAAAGGTGACAGAGGGATTGTCATCAACATTGGTGTTGAGCAGGCTGAGCTGGCCAGTTGAAAGGGGATAAGCAATCTTTTCTATGATGAAACCTCCCCTGAATGCTTCATGTGGAAGGTGGCGCTTGCTTCTGCGGTATGCTATGATGGCTTCTTGTGTTCTTCGCTTTGGAGGAATAGTGGAGAGCTGCCCAATCTAATCATTGCACAAAATGCATTTGATAAATACTTTGCACCACTAGGTTAGGAGACTAATAATCAGATGTATTAAAGGACAACTTCTGACAGGGCAAATTCAACAGGCTTTACAAAATAATTGACTACACCATCAATGGTCTATCTATGAAGAAACTACCAGAAAATCATGTAAACTTGCATCAGAAGCGGTCTTGCAAAATAAAGTGAATAAACGATCATGAATTGTTACTAACCTCAGCTGAAACTAATCCATGATTGCATCGAATGCTATCCAAAGACTGCCCAAATCCACTGCTAGCCTCAATATACACACCCTTCTTGGTAATGCCTACAGCTTGTATTAGTGATTGCTTGACAGGTTTTTTAGTTGGAACAAAGACCGTGTTCAAAGGGTTATCAGACATGCCTTTCCCAACAAACTTATTGTCAAACACCACTGAAATGTTCAATTTTTTAAGGTCAGCCTTCGGTCCAATACCACTAAGTAGTAGCAGTTGAGGGCTCCCAATTGCTCCGCAGGACACTATGATTTCACTTCTCCATCTCTTTGAAAGAATTGCGTGGTGTTGGTTCCCATTTTCATCTTTGAAGATGACTCCCACTGCTTTAGGTTTCTTCCCTGTTTTAGATGTCAACAACTCATCGACACCATGATGAATATTTTCTACTAAAAGAAATCTCAATCTTACTAGTTGATTATTATAACTGTTAAATGTTTTGTCTATGCCGTTAACAAACCTGTTGTATCAAATACAATCTTTTGAACCGTTGCATGAATTATAACATTAAGCTTTTCAGGGTTTGCAGAGGCAAGTAGTTCAGCAGCAGTGTGACGGCGGCCAAACCTATCAAAAATGGTTCCTCCAATCTTGGTTCCGTAGATATGATCATAGGTGAATCCATTGAAAGGCGATACCCCAACTTCCAATAGACTATCCCTGAATGCACTCTGCCATGGCGCAAGATCTGGCCGGTGAACAATTTGTTTCTCAATCCACGGATATGACTCATTCACCAGTTTGGAATCCCAACCTGCTTTACTAACATAACTGCAAGCCAAGGAATTTTAGCATCAACACAAATTCAATTAGAATCAATAATAGGTATCATACTACCAGAGAAATGTTGGTATATTGAGGGACAGCAAATGGATGCTCTGGTTCTAGTTGCATGCCTATCCTGTAGATCAGAATCTCTTATAATGTTACACATCAAGGATTTTAATATTGTCCATGGTCTCATACAACTAACACACTGCTCGACCAACCTGCTGAATATGCAACCATATATGTTGTGGTGTGATTAAATTTGCTTGTCACATACTGTCTATAACTATGAACCCTTAATGCTATATATTTCCTTAATTTAGCATCCAACAAGGCTTTTCCTCAATTTTATGTATTTCAGTTGTGATATTGATTGTTTTGTTATGCTAAATTTAGTGTTAGAGCTCTTGGGAAGACCTTAAGCTTAAGTGCACTGTGTAACACAAAATTCTCTAATCAGCTGTTGCCTAGGGTCTTCATGAGTCTTGCTCTGAACCACTTGTGACATTTGGAGACTTGAAAAACCTAAGAAACCTAGAAGCATGTCTTTTGCTAGTCTAAATAAGAACCACTTGTGACACTTAAAGAGAGTTGAAATTCCTCAACTACACCCACCTCAGTCATGATCTGTCAGTCTTGCTCATCCAAATTGAGCCAAAGCTACTACAGATATGCATTTCAATGAGACTAGTTTTGCATACAGACAATTTCCTAAAAATAGAAAGCAGAAGTTTTTGGCAAAATGACAGATGAGGATGAATCCTTTTATTTAATGAAAAGGAGGGACAACGAGGAAATGTTGAGTGAGTTGCAAAAAGCAAGTTGTTGGGTTCAATGCCAATGGTCAATGTGTGGTGAGGGTGTGGTGTATGTGGGGTCTAATGGTAGTTTTCTTTCACTGTATGATTGCCGTAAATGTCTCATTTGTCTTTAGATTTATATGTGCATTCAGTAGTGGACTTTTTCCATGGAAGAGATAAGACAGACAAACATGGAAATTCAACAGAGGGAAATGAAATCAAGTGAAGGTGGAGGACCACAGCAAAGCATTAATTAAAACCAACACAATAAACAGGATGGAGAGGAAACTAATAAATGTTCTGTTGTTTAGTAAAATGGGAAATCATGGATGTAATGTGTTCATCTTCCTCACTTCTAATTCTCATAATGAAGCCCACCTAACATCAGAACCATGGATGTTCATGACTTTATGATGTCAATCACTGATGACTTTTGATTTGGATGACAGATTAGGCCCTAGTGAGTCTTATTTGACTAAGGAAAATGTTATGCTTACCAAATTTTTTTATAAAATATTTCATCTCAAATAATATGACCTAATCTCTGTCATTGAATATTAATGAGACCCACTTATCTAATGGTGAAAGATTTACATATATACAAGCACTAGTGTTTTTACAGGACTTAGAAAATGACTTCCAATGTCATTCACAGCTATGAATACATTAAATCTTTGGATAAACTCTACGGTACACAAAACTAATTTTTCGGTATCATACTAAAAGATGAATTTAAATCGTAAGTCTTAGCTTAAGTTGTTTGTAGTAATTAGCCATGCAATGAGTAACTTTCAGTTGTGGGTCTAACCCTATCTTTAAGCAATTCTGTGATTTTAATGGCACACGAATACTGGTATGTGTGATAATGAACTTACTGAATGAACATTGTAAACCACTAGAATACCCTCTTTTTGTTCTTCTCTTTCTTTTTTCTGTTACTCTTTTCTACTGTATAAGTGTCACGGTACTGTTATGCCCATGTGAGTGTCTTAATTGCACAATCCTAGGGTTTCCCCATTGGATGCCGGTTCTTGGAAGAACCAATACTATTAAACCGTTCTTTATTTGGTGTCATGTCATTTAGGTCCTAATAAAGACTTCAAATACTATACTACCATGTCATTTAGACTTCAAAATTTGATCAGTGTAGCGTTATAGTTAATGATAGTATATAATTAAGAATTAGAGAATTTTAGTTTAAACTTATCGAATTTTATTACTTCCGATCCTTAAACTCGTCAAATTAACGATCGATACAAATCTAGTTGAACAAGACACCAATCCACTAAGTACGGTTTAGACACGATAGGAACCCGTCACAACCCATTACCTACCCTCCAACGGCACAAGTATAAGAAGAAATTCATATAGATTCAAGTCCAGAAAAACATGGAGAAAGAGAATTTAGAAGTCACAAAGTTAGACAGGCGCTTGTACCTTGTGCTTGCTCTAGTGTAGAAGCCAGCATTGATGCAGGTACCACCACCCAAAACCCTAGCCCTTGAATTAAAGACACCATCGGTGGAAATGAAAGTTTGTGAAGCTGACTTTGGTGAGGTGTCCGCAAGAGAGATGTGAAAGTTTTGCATGAAGGACACATTTACGTTGGCAAAAGGAGCTCCTCCTCTTTCCAGTAACAACACACTGTAGTTTTGAGAGAGTGTGGTAGCTAGTGGACACCCTGCGGTCCCACCTCCTACAATGATATAGTCGTAGGACTTTTCTGGACCGTTTGATGAAGTTGATGATGATGATGATGAGAATGAGCTTGCTCTTCTGATGAATGGGTATCTGTATTCCCACAAGTTCTCCTTGCCTGCACAATTACCAGCGAATGATTATATGATAATTGATCACATTGCCTGTACATCATACAATACCAATAATTCTACTTACCATAAAGAAAATCATGTATAAGAAAAAAAACCTGTAATTAGGATAAACAACTAGACATGATCTAAGAACCTGAGATCGATATCATATTAGTGATACCTTACTGACAGACTTTAGTTTAATCTTCGGATAGTAATGAGTAAATTTGTCTACCCATTAAATAATCGATCGACAAGAACTTGGTATATCATATAGTAAATCTGTGGTTGATTGAAATGTAAATCGTTCCTACTCTTACCATTTCCCTTTAATTTTCTTGATCCCGATGGATATTCTGTCACCTTTTAATGGTGGTTGGAGGAATAGAGAATCAAGAAAAAATGAAGAAGAAAAATGCAGCTAAGGTAGAGAAATTGGAAACAAGGACTCGTCTTAATCATAATAACCCAAAAGAAGTCCAAATCAATTTCTTGTTCACCTTAAAACATGAAAGAAAAGGAAAGAGAAAAGAATCCTCCTCTCAGGTTCTACACCATCAAAATTCAAAAGCATGTTTGTAAAATGTAATGGGCACAACTTTTCTAATTACCATAAACATTTATTTATGTATCTAGAGAGAGAGAGAGAGTGAGATGACTACAAGAAAAGAAACCCAAATGTAAAGAGTGAAAGGGGAGGGAGAGGGAGCAGAAACCTTGAGAAGAAGTGAGAGAGTTGAGCCATAGAAGTAATGACAGAAAAAGCTTCAGTGCTGCACCAACCAAGGCCATTGCTGGGGCAGAGAAAAGACCTCAGAACAGACTCTCAAGTGGAAGCAGTTCTGTTCAACCTCTCCTTGAGGTGGCTACCCCTGGTTGGCCTTGTTCTTTGTGGTATATAACATTATATATATAAGTAATGCTATATATAAGTACACACTCACTGACCATAACAATGAGTTTTCACACACACAAAAAATAATAATAATAATAATAATAATAATGAATAATACCAACAATGATGATGAGATAACCACTATGGATTCATCTCTCTCAAAACAAAATTTAATGTTACAGAAACTCCAACTTTTTTTTTATATTTTTTTTACAGAAACTCCAACTGGGATTGCATTAAATGGTGAAATGAATGCCACGGTTGGGATACAATCAATGCATGGCCGTTGGATTACTTTTATCATCTCATCACATCCCTCTAGTACGTGGCCAGCTCACACAAACCATACCCTATCTATCTTACAATTACAAACAATGGGTCTGGTTTTTTGCTTAGCTTGGCAATTCCAGTGGATTACTACTCAATCTTGGTGAGAACGGCCTTTAAATCCACAGAAGGGGATAAACCAAGCGGCTTGTCGGCATTTTCGTCCATTTCATCAAAAACACAGGAAGAAGAACTTGATTCAATTTTTTTTCCTTTGTTGTGTACAATGGAGTTACATACCGTATCACATTGTTCAAATACGAGTTTTATAAATAAACTCTTAAACACTTTTTTCTTGTAAAGTATTTTTTAAAGGTGAAGGTGAAATATGAGTTGAAAAATTGCTAATTCTTTGCATGGGCTACCTGAAGCATTATGAATAGGTTACCCAGATTAAATATTGATAATGATTGTCAAATCAGTTTTGTCATGGTCATTGTCCTTGTCACTTAAAAGAAGCTTCCCTTTCATTAGGCTGCCTATGAATTTCCCAGCTTGAAGAAGTCCTTTTGTAGGATCCTTTAAATGATGTCTGGATAGCGAAAAATATTATTCTTCATTAATACTCTAATCTTAATGTGGATGATTCGTATTTAATTAGATCGGAGAATGAATTAATCAAAGTATACATAAACTAACTTATACATCCCTGACTGTTAAACCAATAAAAAAAGAGATAGCTAAAAATGATAGGGTGGATTTAACACAACTTCATAGTGTCATGTGGTGTGCACACACTATAAAATTATCATATCAGACACAAATTTATCTTAGGAATTAATGTACAATTCCCGACCACCAGACAGTGTTAAGTGAGGTGTTAAACCGACCCAAAAATTTCTAACATATTGCTCATTCGGTGCAACAAATAGCTTTGGGAATAATGATTCAGTTTGAACTATTGAAACTTGGGAAATGTTATTTGGACCTAATTTGAGGATTTTATTTAGAGACCTAATGATGTACAACCATTGGATTGGTTGTGGACTTCATCTAACGTTAGAACTCACAATTAATCCAATGATCACGTTGAAACCATATTATTAGGTCCCTAAATTAGATTCTCAAAGGTTCCTGTAGCATTGCTCTTGAAACTTTTACTAAAAAAAATAAAAAAACCTAAGGGATGTTGCGCCAAATTAAGCTTAAACTAACAAACTCTCATGCCATGCATGAAATCTCTTTCCAATCCCACCTTAATTTGGCTCACTCTCTATCCCCACCCCTACCTATGCAATAAAATATTTTACAAAAGTATTTTTCTCTACATTTGAAATAAATATTGATACTTATAAATAACAATTGAAAGTAAAATAAGAGCTATATTAAAAGAAAGATAGAGCTTTTAGAAATAGTTGGTTTAACATAGAGTTTAATGTGGAGAATACCCGCGCAAGAGATAAAGTAAGATTTAATTAAATTAATGTAAGCTTTAACACGACCTTAATGACACGGGTTGTGTGTTACTTGGGGAAAAATTTTAAATTTGTGCCCCCATTTATTTTTTAAAAAAAAAACTTAATGCATTTTAGTTTATACTAAATTTTAGAATTGAGTATCATCAATCATTAGTCAGATTGCTTTTTAGTTTTCAAATGGCTTTTCAAGTCAACTTTTCAAGGCCCACCCAACCCCCGCAAAATAAATAAATAAAAGCATCCTCATTGATAAATGATCATTAGCGCCTCTAGTCATGCGCTGCCATCACGTGAGACTAAATAGACGTAAATTAAAAACTTTAAAAATTAAATAGACATAAAATTAGAAATTACGTAATTGACGTGTGATCAAAATTGTCACGATTTTTGGACGGGCGTTTGAGATTGGACTACGTAAATATAAATTATGAACCTTACGACTAAATAAACACAACTAAAAGTTTGGGGATCAAATAGATACTAAACGCATACTTTAGAGATTAAAAGTGTAATTTCTCCAAAAAAAAAAAAAGGTAATCTGAGGAAGTCTCAGTACTACAAAACCAAAACCTTACGTCGATTGTTGCCATAAGCATCTTGGAATATCGTTTGAACACCATGTCTTTTTTAGTTTTTTTGATCTGGTTTTAAAGATCATGACGAATATACCACGTCCTAAACATATTATCCTACTATTTCCAACCTAGCTCTACCTATAACTGGTGCAAATCAATGTACAATATGACCACAGCCACAACTAACATTCCGGAAACTGGATCTACATTGAATACGTTGAGAGCTCTAACTCAAAACTACCAATATTAACACCACACAAACATGTGCACATGAGACTTACAAAGCTTAGCAACCCAGGCTCCAGCTGGAAAGACTCATAAAATTTGTGGTAAATTAATTATGAACAACCACCCCCCAACACAAGTACTGTATGAAATATACAACAGCAGGTACGTACCATTTTTGTTTTTTGTTTTTTTTTTGCTTCAGCGGTTAAGAATATTTAAGTCATTTACGCTAAAACTACAATATTCATCAGAAATAAATTTCTCATCCACGTAACATGACCTCAATAAATTATCATCAAAATTCGACTTCTAAGACCTGTGAATGACCAAAATACGTACCATTTTAGTTGAGGACCATTGCTTTTGAAATTACTGGACTTGCTTCCCCCTCACTTATGCCTATTTGTCATTGGCATGAATTGTCAGTGCAGTACAAATGTCGTGCCATAATGTCACACTTATTCTACACCACCAAATTGACCCCTGCACGGATGGGACCATACTAAAGTTATTCAATTCACCTATCTTCGACATTAATAGTTCGAATCATATAAATATACTTTTTGCTCATTAGATAATATTTCTTACATTTACTCTTTTCAAAACCACAATGACAGGAGTCTAAAGTATTAAATTACCTTGTACTTGCACTGATGACTATGTTTTGAATTAATCACTTAAATACATTTCGATATTTGATATAACAGAGAGTAAAATTTTCCACCGTCATAAAAATTATGATGGGAATTGGTGATGCACAAATTAATTTTATACATCATCGGTCAAGTGATCAGTAACTAATACAGTAATTAAGTAGAGAGAAAGTAACTCAAAAAAGATAAAGATGTAGAGTGGTTTAATAAACGTAACATACGTCCACTATGATGGGCTATGGTCGCCTGAATATTTTATTATTTTGAGGAGTGTAAAGAGTGCAGAAACATACAAGCAATAAGAGATATGAGAATACTAGCAAATGTGCTCGATTGTGTGTGATGCCTCCCAATTTTTGGCGGGACTCACAATTTATAGTCTTCTCATAATAGATTGAGGCGACTTATCGATAATTAAAAGGGCTAATTTGGTGGAAGTGGCATCATCTTCACAACAGATGAGGCTGTTGCGAGGCTTTCCTCAAGATGAGATCAAAGATGACGTGACGATTGACTCTTTCTAAGGCAGTGCGGATGAGGTTCTTAGAATGACCCTGTCTTTCTTTGTAATGTAGCTCTTCTTCGAACTTTGATGGGCTTGACTGAGCGTAGACCTCTTTTAAGCTAAACTCATTGAATATCTTTAAGTTGAGCTCTTTCGGACTAAGCTTGTAACATAAGTTGGGCATTTGGCCTAGCCTATAAAGAGTCATCATATTGATGAAACATATGGTATTGACATTCTTAATACCCTGCAAGCATATTTATGTGTACGTGGCGCATTAGAGTTTTTGAGCTCATTAATATTATACCTCATTAATGCTATATCTTAATGAACAATGTAACTTAAACTTAATTTATTGAGTTAATTTATTGATCTAATTACTCATAGTCATTGAATTATTAGTGGGTCTTAATTTTTTTTTTTTAGATTTGTTACCAATTCAATGATTATAGTAAAGCAGATCAACAAATTGGGTCTGGGTCTAACTAGTATTCATGTATTTTAATCCACTCCAATATATGATTCCCTCAAATTTAGATACTAAACGCATACTTTAGAGATTAAAAGTCGAGTAAATATTAGGTGTAACAGTTACACATAAATGGACAAAATGAACTCCACTACTTTAAATAATCACTCCTTCCATGTAAGATAGTAATTGTCATATATTCAAAAAGTGGAGTTCACGTGTTATTTGTTTATCATTAGATAGTTTCATTACATGATAATACTGAAGTGGTTTAGCTGGTATACCCAATATTTACTCGAGTTTGAGAGGGATCCAGTAAGTCAGATGAGCCCTCCACAATATCTGATGAGACATATATTTACCTCCAATCCACCTCTTCTCCTCCTCCTCCTCCATCGCAACTACCACGGACCAAGGATTAATAAAGACCAAACCGATTTATTGACCCTTTGACATAGGATTGTTGGTCCAACTAAAGATTATGACTCTCATTCTTGGTAACAACCTTAAAGGCCCAAGCTTTCACTCAAACAAACGATCAACAAATGAAGAAGTTTCTTACCTACAATTTGTACGGACTTCTCGATGGTTTCAGTTCAAAATAAATTCAACTTACAACTCTCCTCGATTCTGCCTAAGGTGGACCATATATATATATATATATATACACACACACACACACACAGGCTAGGACCAAAAACTGAACCCATTCAAACCCACCCACCAATCTGATTATAGAAGAGTAAAGATGTGGTGGTGACTGCACATACCCTCTTTAAATTCCTCCATTAAATCCTCTCTCTTTTTTCTCTCTCTCTCTTTCTCTCTTTTGTCTGCTTTTTTCTCAATCAATGAGTTCAGGAACGCTAGGCCATAACTTGGCCTTTAAGACGCCAACGCCTTCAACTTCAAAAGCAAATGCGTTTCTTCATTGGTGTGACCACAATTGTTGTACTCAACAAACTTCATTGTATTATTGCAGCGTATTAGAGCCGGTGACGATGCCCATCTGCTTTAAGCAAGGGAAAAATGGGCCCGGAAATTTAGAGTTTTATATAATTTCATGGGTCAACCATTTTTTAATACCGTAAATCTATTTTTCGTCCAAGAGAAACATAGCATCTGCAAATTTTTTGTAGTACCATCACCGGTTAGTGACCAACAGAGCACAAAAAAATTAGTAGCTCTATCACTGGCAAAGGGACCCAACACAGACATAGTTGCGGTTATGTTTAATCAACTTGAGGGCCGGCCTAGGTCAGGTCCCATCTGTTTGATTGACCGCAAATTTGGTTTTGCTCAACCCATGCATCGAGCCATCGGACTAGCAACCCAATTTCTGACACGACCCATCAGGATTTGTGAACGACCACCAATCGTGGGTGAGACCCATGGAATATCGGTCAAGCTAACAGCCACCTGAGCTAGTTTGACTTGATGCATTTTGTGTTTTTGCTAGGCTGCAAATTTTATTAATATTTTTTTTTTACATCGATACATTTGACAAACCAAAATCAAATCCCAAATACCTACAATCACCGATTAACCACAAGTATCTATTAAACTCGGAAAACACAAGTAAATGTAAAACCCAAACACCACCCAAGTTTACGATACACCCAAGTTCAACCCTACACCACTAATGTCCTTTGGTCTTTATAGGCATTTGAAGTTTCTAATCACCGAAAATTTTAATATACAAATATCAACGAGAGAAGGGGGGGTTGGGTGCAAAGTGAACTTCAATAACGTAATCCAATGTGTCCTTCAACACTGAGTACTTCACAACTAGCAGAGCAAAATAATGGCGTCTTTCTGTTATTTCATACAGGAATTATATGTCCCAGTCACATACAAGGAGGTTCATTAATCATCAAACGCCCATCCATAGATACAAATACAGGGGAGCACAGAGCTTATCCCGAGTCAAAACTACCACAACTATGAATAATCGACACCAATCTAATAAAAGGAGGACCATTGACGTATCCCACACAAATAAGAAACAGAACCAACCCCTAGAAAAGGAACCCCCTAACCCAACGCACACAAAGAAAAAAAAAGATTACAAAAAACTATTTCGTGGGGCTTTACATAATCACCACAGCCCCAGTACATGGCACTTGCACAAAATCAATGCCTTAAAAATATTTTCTCTGACATTCTCATAGTAAGAGGCTAACCCCGTTTTCTGGTCATGACAATTAAGAACTTAACCCATGAACCCTATTCATGGAGCATATCAATTTCTAGCCAGCAGAAAAACAGCATGACCAAACAGAAGAAAATTTATGTATTCATGGAAAATCCGATAACTTAATTTGATTTGTTATGTACTGCAGGGCTTGAGTACTCGGTTCCATTTTCCGAAGTAGTTACCTCAGATGAAGCACTTGATGACAAATCACCATTATTGTTCCCTCCACTTCGAAAATTCTTTGATGCTAGCGAAGGATTTCTCTGAGGATCACTCGTAGCAGGCTTTTGGCCCTCCTCCGCTAACTTTCTAAGAAGGTTCATGACAGTGGGAAGGAACTTGGAGGATAAGGCGAGAAGTCCAGGAAGCTGAAAGGATGCACAATCCAAAGTCAGTGTCAACCAAAAACAATAAAAAATGTTAATACTTCTGGGGTATCTCCGAGAGCAAGAATTGCGGAATAATATCTGATGTCCACCAGAACAAGTCAAAAAGGCCCCTTTCAGAGGTAAAAATTAGAGGTCCATGAAATTCTGCTGGACATATGCCTTCTTAAAGTCAATCATAAATGAACTTGCCTCCAAACCCACAATATTGGGGAATGAATAATTGTAATATTGTGATACTCACAGCGCCATTGCGGAATTCACCCGAGATGTCTAGTTGCACCCATAGGGCTTTAGAAAGGAGAAAAGCAACAAAGATGATAAATAAATACAAAGGATTCCTGCCATGAAGACAATCAAAAAATAAGCACAGCACAGTTCTAAACGCTTGGGGATCTAAAGCTGGCATGCCCACCAAAAAAATGGAAAAATAACACATGGAGAATAATTACCTCAAAAGTGTCATGAATTCATTAAATCCCAGTACAACCAAGGCAACAATTGCCCAAGGGGGTGGTAACCAGTTGTTATTACGCCTGCTAGCTTCCTGAAAGTCAAGAAGAGAGGAAAAAGACAATCAGGTGCCATTGACAACAAGGTAATATTTGTGCAAGATACATCGAATTCAACATGTTAATGAATTTTCACCACATGGCAGACACCAAACCTGCATGGAACTTCAAGCAGGGAATTGTCCAGCACAATTTATTACACACAACACTAAGTTTAGAATTTAACGTTGTAGAATACGGAAAATCAAACATCTTAAGAAGAGGATATAGAAGTAAATAAGTTAAATAGCGGAAAGATAACATTAGTCCGTGAAGCAGAAATAGAACATGCTATTCTAAAGCTCGTACTGACATCAAGCAAGCCTAATACAGCAGTAGCCTTCATTTACGAAGAATGAGTAACCCAATCGATGCGGCCTTTCCAATACCCACGATTCATGGGACAAACACCAGATAATTCCTTTGATGCTATAAAACAAGTTCACCCAACAGACTGACCACAGCTTAAATGACAGCCCAACTTAAATGCCTATATGTGGGTTCACCATCACAAAGAAAATGATTGCATCCACATTATATAATGCTGGGCTGCTGTCCAGGTAATATACATTTCAAATTAACTGGTATCTTAATGTGTGACTCTTCTCCCAATTCTTATTTTCTTTTGCATATTCACTCATCTGCTGTCTTATCGTACCAGTGTACCACACATCTTTTTTTCTGGAAGGTAAAACAGAAAAAGAAAAATTAAAGTGTATCACACAGACTTCGCCACTTGTAAAAAGTAACAATAAAAAATCACCCAAAATTAAAACTAGTCAATTTGACATTTCAAAAGTAAACATAGTATAAAAGGATTAAGTTGTTTTTAGAAGTATAATATGTATGAGATCATGCCTGTGCAGCAATGGCTTGAGTAACTGTGTACTCTGTCTCTGACTTAAATTGCCTCCACAAAGATTTGCACTGGACAGGAGTGATCAATGTTTTTGATGCTGGAACCTGGGTGGGCAAAAACCAACCACAAGTAGTAGTTAGTGCTGTAGGGTAAGGAAGAAATATTCTGATGCAATGCTGTAACATGAGTTCCAAATGAATCACAGATTTGTGTGCTTCAGTATAAAAGGCATCAAATCCTTCAAGGCAATCACAACCTAGAAAAATTATGTAATATATTAAAAAATACAGGCATTTGTGAACTATACAAAGTTGAAGCTCACACCAACATGTGTGTTGTGGAATAATAATGAGAAGAGATATGGTAGCTAATAGAGTTGTATATGCTATATGCTCAAAAAAACTATCCATTTAATGGGCTCATTTTAAGGAGACAAGAACCTATCCAGGAAGTTTATAAATGGGGGTGGCCCAATGCCAGGAGAGGCCTACGGCCCCAACTCGTAGTGTGGTCTTTTGAGGATTAAATGTCATTATAAATAACATTTATTAACTTTTACAGTGCAAAACTTTTTATGTAAAACTCATTCTTTTGCTTTTTGAGATGCAAAATAACTAATTAAGTTTTTGCATTCTCAATGTTATTGTAAAGTGCAACTAACAAGGAAAACTAGTAATCAAAGATATATTCTCAATGTTATTGTCAAATTTTGTACTACATCATTTGAGCCTTTTTCCTAGATGGGACCACTAGGTTGATTTTGCAAGTCATTTTCCAAAAACATTATTTTTGATACCCGAAACACTCACCATATTAGAATTAAGGATCAAATGGGCTTAAAAGAAAATATAGTCTGTTTTTAAGGTGAGGCCTTAGGCAACTGCCTTAGCCGTACAGTCGCCAAACTTCAAATGCAAACAATTTGAATAATTCGAATGATCACCTCTTCCCATGTACTTGAAGCCAATGGGTCAAACGAAGTGGAGTTCTTACTGCTAACAGCACCACTCTTGGTATCCACCAAAGCAAGGGCCAGGGTATTCCCAATGTTATCCGAGTCGTCATCCAAACGGATTGCTGCCATGATGGATAGCAGCTTCAGAGACTGCAAGAGAATAACCATCGAATAAATTGAGAGAACAAAATTTATTATGAAGAATTTCAATTATGCAGGTCATACTGCAGAGCGAGCAGTTTTGGTGATTGCACGAATGTCTTCTTTGCCAGTCCAGACCCGTGGCATTGAATCAGCATCCTGGCTAAATAACGTTGAAAACCTGTGGAAGATTTTAATGTTGATCCTCATAAGAACAAGTCGATCATCTGAACTCAACTAATGCAACTAATATGAATCTGAAAACAAACAAAAAAAACAGGATTCAAATGTTGTATGGAATCAGTACCGGTCCTTCATATGCATCAGAACTCGCCCAGCTGCTTCTTTTGCCTTTGCTTCAACCACTCCTCTTGCATAATCCTCTAACCTCGAAAGCATCTGTACCTTGGATTTTTCATCCATTTCAAACTCAGAAAGTGCAACAGAGAACCTAGAGACAGCTGTTTCAGTCTCTCGGCAAAGAAGTTTCCTTATTGCTGGCCAGGTATCATCACCAGCTCCATCTAGAAGAGCTTCCACAGGCCCAGATAATGCCAAGTTCAATTTTTCCTGCAAATGAATCCTTATCATGGTAAAGTTCTTTATAGTACGGAAAACAACTCCTCCAAATTCCTAAACTTCCATAAAAAAATTTCCAACAGTTTTCAATAATTACAGAAGCCACATGATGTTGATTCTCAAGTCATTAACTTACAAGTAATCATTACCTCATAGAGGGTAGTAAGTTCGGACAGCTTAGCACTACGAACTGCAACAACATATGCTTCTATATCCCGACAAAGCTTATCCCTTACTTTAGATGAGTCCCAGTTTGCTTGTTTGATGATGGCATCTGCAAAGTTAGTTGATTAGTGTCCCAGAGATTCCTACTTGCTAAGTTGCTATGCAGATTATTGCCATTCAAACCATGATATTGAACCCCTTCAGTATCCGAAAATAGTTTCTTCAAAAGCAAAATGGGAAAAAATGCTTAGCAATATAACCCAATTTCATCTAAGAAATGTACCAAACAACTAACAAAAGAAAAGGTTATACCAGAGTTGGGATAATTCAAACTTAAAAATTTTAAATCAATATGTTACATTTGTCTTCCTTTCTTTTGTTGGATGAAAGACCAATAGCACACTGCTTAAAGAAATCGTTGCTTTATGCAAATATTGTTGCTATGCATCAGGGATCGAGTGAGGTTAACTTGTTTTCGGCCATAGTGCATGCTTTCTGAGATGAGCAACAATCAAGTTGATCTTTCCACCCAATGCGAACAATGGTACAAGTACTTCATGATGCAGTCCAGACAAAAAATCCCATGGCTACAATCAAAATTGGGTTTAAGTAACAATTGGATCAAGGCCAAAATACTGGAAAACTATATTTTAAAGATCTGCAATTCCAGCAAAAGTGGATTGAAGACATGAGCTATGAGACTCACAACCAAGTCCAAAGGAAACAGACTAAGACGGTCCAAAATCTCTTTTCAAGAAAACCCTCCTGCAAAGAGATATTATGCTATAAATGGAAAAAAAACTAAAGGAGGTTGCTGCACAAAGGAGTACATAAACCTACCAGGTGACAAGTAGTTTACAGGCACCTCAAAAAAAAAGTAGGTGACAAGGAGCTTATAAGCAGCAACCTATTTACCTTAGGACTAAGAAAGATAAAATGTGATAATACAGTCAAACAAAATTCCTAAGAGATATTCCAATCTAAATTTAGCAACCAGTACTTAATATATAACTTCAAGAAATTATGTTCCCTAAGCTTCAAATTCTTAACACTTATCCTTGATCTTAATTCATCACTTCTGCAACAAAAAAAACAATATCCACATAGATCAGTAATTTTAACTTTCTCCCTTGCGAAGTTAAGTAACAACACTAGTATAAGTGCACCTAAATCAATTATAAGTGGTTATAGCAGTGGTAGGAGAGTTTGAACAGGTCATGAAATGCTTTGCGTCTGTGGGCAAATCAAGAATAGAAAGATTGACAACATAAAATAAAACAGAACAGAAACAAAAAAAAAATCTTGCATACAGAAGTCCTAGTATTGTATACTAGATAAAATTAGGTTATATAATTATAAAGTAAAAGCCTGCAAGTAGAAACAAACTTCTGTGTCAGACATGGATAAAGTTGGATAATAATAGTGGCATTGTTTAGTCCGTAACTACACCTGCACATCCTTCATCAAATAATCTCATGGCCAACTCAACACAATCACGAGCGGCCACAGCAAATCCTTGTCCACAGTTTAAAGCACTATCAACTGCTTCTTTGAATTTCTCCAGCGTTCCAGACCGTAGGTGCCCCAACATGGATTGGTAAGCTGGTTGGACAAGCTAATAAACCAGAAGACGACAAGCAATAAGGAAAAGATATACAAATAATAACAAAATAACAGTTGTTAATCTAAAGTTGAATATTAAAACATAGAATTGTTTTGACACTTGGCCTCAAACAAAGACTTCAAGTGACCTAGTCCTCCCCCACTACCAGCTTGTTAGGGAAGGCGACTCTGGTAAAAAAATAATTTAAAAATAAATAAAAGTAAAGACATGCAAATTTTCTATCAAAACATGCGTGGTAGGAAAGCAACCCTATCACTGGAAGGTACTACAAGAGCCTTCTTCTTTTGTAGCATTCTTACTTTTTCTTCTTTACACACTATGCAGCACCACACGCGATATTGCTATAGAAAATCTCAATGGGATGATTCATTTTCCCATCCCTTATATTATATCTGGAATATAGAGATTGCCAGCACGTCACTAAAACAGTATGATCATGAATAGAACACAAAGTAGTAGATAGAACCTAAGTTCCAAAAAAAGAAATAGAGAATCATTACCAGAAGCAATTTCTCTTCCAACTGCTTTCGCTTTGTGGATCTAACACCTTCATCGAAATATATAGCCTCTGCATCAAATCTGACAGGAGAGATATTATGAATAAATCAGCAATCGTTGTAAATTTATCAGCACCATTCAGAAAAGGAAACTGTATGAAAAATCAGCGTCAACTAAACCTATCAACAGGCAAGAAAACCAAACCAAAAAAATGAGATCCTGCAAACCATCGCTCATAACACATTGAGACAATCGAGTATTGCTACCAACATTCTGGCCAATATATTACAATTCCCACCATAAGTCAACCATATTAAGCAACAACAAAATTCTATTCCCTCACTTCACCACCAAAGTAAATATGGAAAGTGCTCAAGGACCTAGTTTACCACACTGGCTACTGCTACAGGGATTAACTCCAATAAAGCATAAAAGTAATTCTTAATAACCATTATTTGATATAAGGACTGAACTACAAGATTCAAATTTCATTTGGATAGAAACCACAGTAATCAAACTTCTTAAAAGAGCATAATAACAAAGAACAAAATGTTGGCACCATAAAAGTAGGTGTAGTTTCTCCTCCATTTCTCACTGCAAGTGTTGCAGACAAAATGTTTAGTATCGGTATAGTAACAATCCAAGCAGACATACAAATATCACAACCCGGCCCAATTGCATGTGATATTATCCGCTTGGGTACTCTCATGAGTCATGACTTTAAAATTCATCTTGGGTGTGACAATGTTGTATCCAACTTCCACATAAGAATGCACGGAGGACATTTTGTTTGTGCGGCATGGGAATCACCCTATGCCCCAACACAATGCGTCACAATGATTTATGATGAACAACTACATATGTAGCACTGGATCCCTATATACCTGGGCGATGTGGTACAACTTATCAACCAACAGGCATCGCACCTCACCCTCCTCAAGAGGTTTGTATGACTGTTTGGCTATCACAGCAAAGACCCCAGGGGGGAGAGAGAGAGAGAGATATTGTTCCTTTGTTTCATGCCAATCAAGTATCTCGAGAAGCGAGGTGTGTGTTGAGGTAGGGGACTCCGAGTAGAGTGTTATAGTCGATCACAATGGATTATTTAATTTCTGACCCCCATGTTGGAGGAGTAGTCTCAATTCTAATTCTACCCACAATTGGATAAACAGTCCATGCTGAGTGAAACATGTAAATGTCGGGTTGTTTACTGAAAACATCAAAATGTATGTTCTGATAACATTACGAGAAAGTAATTGTTAGTTTTTACGCTGCACTTTCTACAGTAACATATATTACTTCCCTTTGAATGTTTCTTGTTTCCTGTGCTCAGGTCCCAAAGGTGATTGTATTGGTAAACTTGCAACAAATCACAGCAGAAACAGTGAAGTATGTTATCTGCGTGGCACCTCGAATAGATTGATCACTCGGCCTAGAGTGTTCTAGAATCTAGAAACACCATCTGCTCTAAAATATAAGCAAAGGTAGATCTTAATTTACAAACTTTCATACAGCTTTGGATCAACCTAAGGTACACACACGACACATCGTCATTTTACATATAGCAACAATGCCACATCAAAAATGATTTTTTACCCTCTTCAACAAGAAAGCCTACACCAAATGACTTGCTCGTGATTATTGCAGAAATTGCTCACAACATGATTTCTTCAACCAGCTATTTTTAAATATTTCAACCAGATTTTATTTGATAAATCCAGGAATCCCCCTGAACAGTGCCAGATCCTAAACCCCCAAAAATTGACTTGCCTCATCTCAACTGCACAGATCAAAAATCACATAAAAGATCGTGCCAATTCACAACATCATGCAGCATATGACCATCCTGCTAAAACCTTGAAGTCATAAGTAGCATGGTCCTAGCATCAATGAAGCTTGCTAGCACATATGCCAAAGGATTGTCCACCCTCACATTTTAAATCTATATCTTTTAAAAGCCCAAATAACCCAATCAATCCTATCAAACAATGAATATTTTCCAGGCAGGTCTACTAGAAGCATTTCGCTAAATACAGCCCACCGGTCATGGCTTTCCTTTCATCAGTTTGCTTAACACTTACTATAGAGAATAATAATTCCCAAATCTTCTGTCCTATCTAACCATTTTATACTAGCAGAACAATCAGCAAAGACAGACAAATCATAAAAGCATACATATCTCCTCAAGAAAGCATTTGGTCTTAGCTACCTCGGTCAGCTCACTATTGGTAGAGACCATAAAATTGATGCATTGCAAGAATCAATCAAAACCTGCCGCTGAACCAATGAAATATATACTGCTTCGGGGGACATGTACTTACTCCGACATGCAAGTGTCAATAATGGAACTAAGCTTCTTTCCAAAGCCAGGAACAGGATGAGATTGCACGGTCTCTTCTAGTTCACACCAATGCTACAATAATTTTGACACAGATTAGTTTCAACAAATACGTAACTAAATAATTTAAAATGCATAACAATTAAGGTAAAAATCAAATATAATAAAAATGTACCTCATTCGCAACAAAAGAAGATAATTTTTCATTGCCAATTTCTTCACAACGTACTGTGGCCACCATGACCTACAAAAGATTAAAAAAAAATGTAAAGCTTTGTAAAATAGTTGATTAGCTTCCGAAGAGTAGATTTTCAAGTTATTACCTTGTGAGCAGGCAGGTCTAGGTCCTTGTTCTCCTTAATGACTTTCCAGATCTGTTGTGAGCTAAAAGAAAACCCTGAAGCAGGAACTACACCACGCCTATCTCCAGCAAGCCCACCAGGAGCTATCGAATGGAAGAATCGCTGCCTCAAACTAGCCACCTTCATTATGCAAAAAACAAAAATAAAGCACACATGCTATATCCTTTTAACTTAAAATACTGAATATGCAAAGGAATCATTCTATGATATCATATGCACTACAATTAGGTGATAATATGATATAACTCCTATTTTATAAAACCTAAACAAAATGAATAGCATATTTAAAAACTAAAGCAAACAAAAGATCAAAACAAGAGTGGCCAAGACAAAAAATGGAAACAGTACAAAAAGGTATCTCTGAATTTCATCCAAAATGTAGCTTAATTCTATTCCATGTAAAATCGGGTACAAGCAACAAAATTTGTTCGTCTTTATGATATAAAGTATGAACAAATCATAAGTAATTTAATTACTCGATGGTGTCTAAAGATCCCCCGTGAGACATCAAACATGCATGTCTAATGTACCTGCTCTTTAAATTGTTCTTCCTTCTCCTCATAACTAGAAAGAGCCACAACTTCAACCTGGCCATTGAACAGTAACAACACCTTTACTATATGAACATATCCATATCAATGAGCAAATAAAGACATGTCAAAGCTCATCCTGTGCAAGACCATGGCATCTTACGTTAAAAAATTCACTTAGGGGAGTTTCCTTATGGGCTTGTGGCTTAGGAACAGAGTCCCATATCTGCAGAGTCCCACATCAAAAGAAGGTTAGAAAAATCAACAAACATTAAGAGTGCAAAAAAGAAAGAATTAGCATATTCTTTACCTTTTGAATATCTTCTCTCAGAACAGGTTCTAAGTTTTCCAGAGGTGTCTATATACAGAAAGATAGATAAACACATTCGAGCTCAGTCCACATCCTCAAATCTTAACTCACGGGATGAAAAAAAATGCTGATCGAATACAATACTGGCACTATCTAAAGCAACATGATGTTATGGGAAATGAAAGAAAGAAATTTACCCTTGTTTTATCGCGTATGACGAACATTAAAGTTGTTTTGCGTGGACTAAATAATCTCATCATGACCTGTAGAGGGGCCATCATGAAGTTGAATTCCTGAAGAATTATTGATTATAAATAAAGGCTCATGTTTTGCAGGTACATAAGATACCTGGAATACAGTTTTCAAAAGGGGCTTATTTGCAGCCTGCTCACGTCCAATGTCATGACACCACCTAAATAATATAGTTCTCCATAGAATTACTCACATAAATTACAATAATAACATAAAACATCTTTATTGTAAGAAATTTGCTGAACCCACACAACACACCAAGTCTGCACCAGAAAAACGAACTTACATGTTTATTAACACTATATCTGAAACAGCAAGAGCAAAAAGTGCACTCTGCTTTTCAAATGCCGTATCATCCTGAAACAATGAGTATATATACAAAGGACAAATTAGCGATAGCAAGCAATACTGCAGCAGCCTGTTCTATTCATCACTTATGTGTCAAAATAGGGAAACGGATCAAAGAAAACTTGTCATCTGTAATCACTAAATCAGATACATCAGTACACTCAATATTCATTGAAAACAAACATCGATCTGCTCCATTAACTTCGTACCTATGCAGTGAGTTCCAATTGTCTCTTACAATTAATTATGATTAAGTCATTAAGCAAACCTATTTTTCACACACTAAAAACATGGATCAAAAGAGCACTATATTACCCCTACTCATCCAATAAAATATCTGTACTTTTCTTGGCTTGATTGATTGTGGTCACTTTATTTTATCAAAAAATTAAACCATTTTATCATTATCAAGTAAAAGGAAAAAGACCAAATACAACAAAGCAAATATAAGGGCCTGCTATTCATTCATCAAAAAGCAACAAGAATGATGTCAGATGGCCAAACAACAAGATTGTTTTGAACAAACATAAAAGCCCATGAGAATTCAAAAAATCATCCAATTGTTAAAAAATTAAATCTTCAGATATCCAACTGAATTATTATGGCCACATGAACAATAGAATTTTAACATTTGAGAAATCGAATTCTCAAGGTATTGATTACCCGAGAATTGGAAAATCCAGGTTTCAATCCTGGGATACGAACGGCAACTTGAAAGAATCCTAGTGTCACAGATAAATCAGTACTATGTCCTTGGGAGATAATACCATTGAAATGGTATGGTACATAGAAACCACTCAATGTTCACCAATATGGGATGCTAGGAGGGGTGGATTAACGCCAAACATTTGTCACCATCTACACAATGTGGCTACTCTACTAACATTTGGCATAATCTACAGAGGGTGGCTACTATCAAGTTCAAAACATGTTCTCATGTGACAAAACACGCTTATTCACTTTTATACATACGAAAAAAAGAAGAAAAGAAAACAAGCATACAGACAGACCTAATATGCATGGATTGATCTTGCAGCAATGAATTCAAATTCACAGTATGAGCTAACTATATTTCAAAACCACAACAGCATTATAAGCTATCGAATGATCGAAACAACCACAAGTCAATGAAGTCACGATGTAGAAGGGTTAGCAACATCACCTCTCCTCGTTCTCTTCCATCAGTACCCTCCAAATCCATTACAATAGTGCAAGGCTCAATACCACCACATCTTGCCATCCAAATACCTTTTGTGGTTTGAGACCTATGAAAAATTAATAGTCAGTTTTTAAAATAATATAAATAAAAAGAAAGTGATATGCCAGAATAGCAGTACAAGTACATGCCTTCCCTTAAAAGCATCCATCTCTCTGAAGTTGGTACCAAACAAATGATTTAGTAGGGTGCTCTTCCCTGTGAGAATTAAAAAAGAAATCAATTCAGTAAGCAAAGCATAGGTGAAGTGCATTAAACAATCTCAGGCACAACACGTTAATGAATGCCATTGCCTGGCAAAGAAACAAAACAACCACTCCCAGCAATGCCCTCCAAAAAGAAAGATAAGGATGGGGGATAAAGAAAGAAAAACATTACAAAATAGCTACATTAGAAAGAAAATGTGTATAAACTTTACCAAGTCATTAATATCATATAATTTGGTTGGCTTTCAATATGTGCGACACATGCACCACAGTGAAATAGTTATGCATGATATATCTTTATCCATGAGGAGAAACAGATATTCCAAAATATGGTCATTTTGAAACAAAAATTAGAAAATAGAGACCCTTTACAAAAAAATAACTAAGTGTGATTAATTTTTATAGCAGTTTCATACCACTACTTTGCGGCCCCATGATGGAAACTACAGCATAAGAAAGTCCACATTCAGCCAGCTTCACTTCCTTCGTAAAACCTTCAAGTCCATCAACATTGAAGGTACCATCACCGTCTATGAGGTGAGTGGAACAGCATTTGTCATCTTTATCTGAAAAGGAAAACATTAGTATTAGCCATACCTACCAAGACATTGCTCTGATGAAACCAAATTTTCTTTCAATCAGAGATCAGTCAAATTCATTCGGTATAATGAATGTCATAGCTTCACAATACCAAACTAATTTGTTTTAACAATATTAACATAGTTTATCATTTCAAAAGACCAAATTAGTTATATCAATTAAACTGGAAGTCCTCTAAGAATCCCCAAGCATTAGAACGTAATCTTCTTAAACTAAATACATGCCAACTGTACCATGCTCAACATATTCCTACTTAATCCATGGTTTTCTATATTGACTCAGTTGATCAGAAAATTGAGGCAAAACAAAATATACCCATGTATAATATCAAACCTTATGTTTTTTTTTTCAGTTCCCCAATTATGAAGCTCATCACAACCAAGCCAGAGCTATCACATTAACTCAGTTCAGCAGGAGCTTTATTCACATTCTCACTGAACCACGCAGAGAAGCTCTTTTTCACAAAAATCAACATCAAACAACACCATAACCAAAGATCTCAAGAACATGAAAAATCTATAGTAACCACATTTTCACCAAACTACAGTTCATGATACATATTTCTAAAAATTCCTAAAATCTGTATCAAAATTGTGATAAATATATAAGCATATCAATAAAACATACAATAAAGAGTGAATATTTAAACATACCCAAAATTCGAAGAACACGGTTACAAAGAAACGGAAAGGGGCATAAATTCTACTCCTTTCTGTTACATGCATTAAAGAACATAACCCTAACAGATAACCAAGATTAATAGCAAGCATAGTAAAACCAGATCATTAAATAGGGCAGTTTAATTATCGAATCCTGATATGAAACTGAGAACTGGTAGAGATAAATATTACGGATCGATTGGATCTGATCATCAGAAATCGAACGCATACCCATGTGAGATGTTCGCTGAGCTGTGTGGACTTGATCGTCGAACAGGTACCTGAGAATTGTTGGATCCAATATTGAATTGAAGAAGAGAGCGAAGTAGGATCTCAGATTGGCATCAATTTAATCCTCGTTCTCAAAAGTGGGCTCGACTGTCCGATGATATGAAAAAAAAAAAAGGGATTTAGTAGAATAAAATACCAGATACAAGTAAGAAAAGAGTACATGACACTTTGGACCGCGAAAGTTTCTTATATTCTCAATTTATATTTTAAAAAATTAAAATTCTCATATTATACCCTAAATAATATAAAAAAAATGCAATAATGTTGCTCTATTCTAAAAATACTAAGAAGACAAATGTTATTTTGACTTAATTTTATTGATTTAATATATTAAAATTATTGAATTGATAATAAATCTCAACTAATATTAGGTCCATTTATCAATTTAATGATAATGGGTTTGTTTGGCGGTGGCTTAAATTTCTTCTTTTTTTTTTTTGTTTTGGAGTAAAAGAAGTAATTTTTGCTTGAACCCCGGTTACTTGGAAAGTTTTTTTATCAGTTTTTTTTTACAAAAAAAATTATTTATCAATACCAATGAAAAGCTTAAAAATTATGCTTATTCAAAGACTTTCAAGGAAAAAAGTCTTTTTTTTTTAAAAACATACCAAACAATTTTAAGAGTTTTTTTAACTCCGATTTTTTTTTTCACTTTTTAAACCTCTATTTTGTACTCAAAAAAGTTAGCTCCAAATAGACATGATAATTCGTTATATTAGTAAATTATGTTCAAGTAGCATTTCTCAAATTTTAGTTCCAAATTTTTATTTAAAACACTTAAAAATTTGTTATATAAAAATATAATAATATGACAAATACAATAAAAAATTGTTAGAATGGCAACAAATATTTAATTTTGGACTATATTGCTATATTTTTATCTGAATGAGGGTATAGTATGATAATTTTAATATTTTAGGATTAAATTGATAATTGGCAAATCTTTTGGGGCATAAAATGTCATTCACCCTAAAAAAATAACCAAACAAGAGAAATAAATCAACGGTTCGGTATTAAATAGGAAAATCAACAGTTCTGGTGAAGGATGATGGCAGTGGCATTCATTCCAACGCATCACCGACTCTGGGGCCCACGGACCGTCCATTTTGCCCTTTCCAGATACGAGGACGGCGTCGTAAAAGCACTTTGTACGCGTGGATGCACGCACCAATCATTGTTAAGCTTAGTGCTGCGTTCTTTTGATCAAACAAATCTTAACCCCTCATCACGTAGAATCAAACTTCGGACCAAGATTATAGTATTATCCTACCACGTCAAAAATGTTTAAATTTTCAGGAGAAAAAAAAAAATGAATCATACACAGCCACCATGCCATGCGCACATTTTTGTTGAACGTGGAATCCCACGCAACTGTTGCATAATTTTTTTAATGATATTAAGAATTGTGATAGATTTAAATTAATATTAAATAAAATTATAAAAATATATATATGTAAAATATTTACGGCAAATAATGGTTTGCACCTCGGAAGATTAAAAATTTTAATTTACACCCTTAAATATCAATTGTTTCAAATTTTATCCTAAATTAAATTAAGTATTAGTAACGTGACCCCAACTATAATATTCATTACATTTTTTTTTAAATTGTCAGTTACATTAGATGCACGTGATGACTTTTGTCAGATTATGACGCTTCTCTTTTCATGTGCGTGTCACGTGCTTTTCAACCTAATAAAAATCGACATGAATGTTATGTCTAAGATTACAATTTTCGTTAAATTGACAGTCCTATGAAATGGACATGATGGCATTTATTAGATTATGACCATTCCCTTTTTCATGTACGTCTCACCTAACTGTCAATTTGATAAAAATCACAACAAACGTTATGATTAGTGTTACATTGCTACCAATTAAATTAATTGATAATCCAATTTGAAACAATTGATCTTTGATGATATAAATTGATATTTTTTTAATCTTTTGGGGTATAAATTGTTATTTATCTAAATATTTGACTTAAATTAGTGTATAATACATAATTGAAATGAATATAATACTCAATTATGATATCATAGAGAAATTTGTCATGAAAAATTGATAAGAGTTTACGAGCCCAATTCTTACTGGGGTTGACTAAACTAATCAATGAAGCCCAAAATCAGCCACAAAAGCATGTCATGACCATTTCGTCAATTCGACCCAGCCCACTGTCCAAAAGGTCCAAGAAGATTAATGCACGTGAGAAATAATCATCGGGATACTCATTCATCAATGCTACATTTAATTATACTTACCTATTGTAGTTGTCATCTGGAATGACCGGTGCTTTTACCTTCACGTCACTGTCTCAATTAAGTCTCAGTGCCTATAAATCGTAAGTCTTCTCCACATAAGATGACACATCTCTACACACCTTTTACATAACGTTTATCTCTTTTAGTTATTATGCCTCTCTTGGAGCACACCTCTTCTCAAATTTTATCTCTTTTACTTTATTTATTAATAAAGGTTCTCAGGCCCCTGTTGCTGTTTTTCAAAGCGGAGTAGATCACCCTAAACCGAATCACTATATATTTGTGTGTTGGTTCGATATTTATCTTTTTGTCATTCATTGTTACATTAATTATCAATTAACTATACTATATTACATACTCTAGTGTTAATTGTGCATAATTCGCTTTTGTGCATCATCAAGAGTGTAGTATTGTTTTTGGCCCAATCGTTAGATTACATATTACTAGTTGGTCGAATAAATATCATATTGGGAGAAATAATAATAACCCTTCTCATGATATTGGAAAGAGTCACATGATTACTCTTGTTCGGCGTGGGGCGAGCCTAAAATGGGCTAGGACTCTGTGGGCTGAAGAGTCGGGTCGGGCCAAATGGATTAGGCTTATTGCCGGCCGAAGCAGGCCCCCCCAAAAAAATCAGAGTAAAGTAAATAAAAGCAGAGTTCTGCATAACAACGAAGCAGGCGGGAAAACAAAAAGGAGAAACGACACAGAGGAGGGAGAGAGAGAGAGAGAGAGTGAGAGAGACGATGAAGGAGAGAGGAGGCAAAGGACAACCGTCGGTGGACGAGCGATACACTCAGTGGAAATCACTTGTCCCAGTCCTCTACGATTGGCTCGCCAACCACAACCTCGTTTGGCCCTCTCTCTCTTGCCGGTCCGTACAATCCCCCTCTTTCTGTCCCACGCACTTGTGCTCTCTCGTCTTCTAGGGTTTTATATTTTAGCTTGCATTTATCTGTTTTCCCTCTACACTCTTCTAGGACTTTTATCATACACTAAGTGGTTTGTATTTTATTCCGTCTTTAGAACCTATCTTTAAACCCTTGTTTGGTGGCCGAGAAAGTGATGGAAATGGAAGAAAATGTGAATATTTTACTATTTTGCATCATGTTGTCTTCGCTAACATGCCACATGGTCCTATCAAGCGCAGCTGAGAATAGTTTTTTTTTTTTGTTCGTTGTCAAGCAGTGAGAAATTTGAGAGTTAAACTGAATTATGTCATGTATTTGCATTTTTCAACAAACATGAGAGAAGCATTTATGTTGCGTATTTGGTAGGGCAATTTTATATTTTAAGATTAGTTTCTAAGAGCTATTCGTTGATAATAGTCACATGGGGTGAATGTGGGTATTTGAATTAGGTATTTTTTTTTCTTGCTAATTTTATTTGCGTTTGCTTGATTCCTTATAGTTAAGGATTAATAAATATTTTGACTAAATCACTCTCTCTTCGTCTCTACTCCTTTGTTTGGGGGAAATCGTAGATGGGGGCCACAACTAGAGCAAGCGACTTACAAGAATCGTCAGCGACTCTACCTTTCTGAACAGGTAACATAATTTTGTAGTCCTCCCTGCATTATATTTAAGCATTGGATGTGTGGAAAACATAAAGCGAACAGCTACCAATGATCTTATATGATTGAGTACTATGTTGTTTATTGCATGTTGGATGCCCAATAAAAGTTGAATTTTTTTCCTTATATTGGACATATGCATTGGAAGGCAAATCTATCAATATGATGTGATAGTACTATTGAAGAAAATGGGAGTTTTTACTTTAAGTAATGCTTAATAACCCAGATTAAAATGTTTGAAGGAATGGTTTTGCTTCAAAAGTATACCATCATTTGAGTTCGTATGTTGAACCCCTAAAGAAGAAGTCATTTTTCACGGGATATTCAAATGGGATTTTATCGCGGGGATAATTTATGGTGGTCTTGCAATTTTAAAAACTAGTCTCAAGCGTTTGAACTCTGGTCAATCCAGATCAAAAACTTGAAGTTAAGAGGCATTTGGATACCTGTGTCATAAGGTCATTGTTGGTAGCATGCTGTTTCGGCATATATTCTTTAGACTATATGTAGGAGTCATGGGAGCAAGTGATTGGGTATATGTTAGACAAATTGGTGGCACCACTCTGCTAGTATCATTGCCTCGCACTCTTGCTGTGAATCTTTGTTCTTTTGATTGCACTTCCAATGTTTTCAGATTAATAATAAAATCTTTGAAGAGACTGTCACTGCATCCATGGGTATGCAATCGTTTGCCTCATATTGTCTGTTGACATTATGTCAGTGTGCCATCTCGTTGCCTGTTGTGCATCGTTGCAAATTGTTCAATTACCATATTCTTATTGTTTTTAACTCCATGGCCTTCTCCTCCAGACTGACGGTAGTGTTCCGAATACTCTTGTCATAGCAAACTGTGAAATTGTAAAACCGAGAGTCGCAGCAGCAGAGCACATATCACAGGTGGTGTTGCAATGAGCAATGTAGTTATTTTTGTTTTTCTTTGCTTTTATTTGTGTCTTTCTTTCTTAAATTGCTGGTCCATTCTTCGTTTTTCATATGATTAACACCGGTTGATATACGCCTGGCTGAGTACTCGTTGGAATGTTGCTTGTGAATCAGTTTAATGAGGAAGCACGTTCTCCATTTGTGAAGAAGTTCAAAACAATCATACATCCTGGAGAGGTATTCATCAATATGTTATTTTTTCTAGCTTCATAAAGCAAATACCAAGAGAAGATCTTTTTGTACTTTTTTTTTGGTTTTACAAAAATTACTTTGTAATTGACTCCGAATTACAATTCCTGTTTCGTCTTGGTTGTAAGTTAGTAAAATATCCTGTTAGGCTTTTTGGGTATGCATGGTACACACATATTGTTCTGTTGCATTTCTTAGAAAAAGTATTAAATAATCAAGTTGCTTGATGTAAGAGCCGTTATTTGGCAGTGAGATTATATATCAAACTTCGTTCATATTTATATTTCTCGCTGATGTGGCCATTGTCCAAAAGCCAGTGATATTTATGTTAATTTCAAAAATATTTTTCTTCACATTCCAATAAATTTAAATTAGCAATACTCAGTGCCAAAAGATCTATTTTGATAACTGATTTTTGTAGTATACACTAATTGAATTTTAGTAGATGATGTTCCTGTGAAAAACTTGTGGAGATAGTGGTAGGGCTCATGTGAATTATGACTTGTACTTTGTCTAAAGAGGGTTGAATTACATTGATTCCCCTTGAGTTTTTTTGAAGCAATCGGGAGATCCCCCAGCATTTGAGACTATGTTTTGTGCCTTGTAGTAGATACGCTCATGCTAAAATTTATGTTTGGTATCCCATATTTGCCCCATTTTGTTGTTGTTTTTTGAAGTTTTAACTCGTTGAACAAGGGTAGAATACTCATTCTAACAACTCCAATGTAAAATCTCTTATAAGAATTCTTTTTCGTTTCTTAGATGTCAGCAGTCTCTGTGTTATTGTACTGGAATTCAGGGATGTCGTTGATATTTACCCAAAAATTTATATATGATTTTGTTGAGTGGGCTGATGACTAGACCCTGTAATTGTGTCCTGCATCATGCCTTTGTGGGTAATTTTCTAGACAAATATGGGCATTCTTTGTTTGAATGCATTTGAAGTGTTTATTTGAACAGGTCTGTTGAAACTTCAGTTGACCCTCCCTCCCCAAAACCATAATTCTGTACTTTTATAAACAAAGGTTTCCTAGCATCTGATGATATTAGTGCAGGTTAACCGAATCAGGGAACTTCCACAGAATAGCAAGATAGTGGCCACACACACGGACAGTCCTGATGTATGTGCCTACTTTCATATATTATAGTTTCCTTTTACATTCTGTCTTTCGTTCTTGTGTAGATTCAATTACGTTTCCTTAGAGTTTTGATATTTATAAGGCCAGTTAAAGTGAATGTGGGTAGATTCTTGAAACTTTGAAATCAGGTCCTTATTTGGGATGTTGAAACTCAGCCTAATCGTCATGCTGTGTTGGGAGCCACAGAGTCTCGTCCGGATTTGGTACGTCATCTGCAAAAAACAATGAGTTTGAGTCCTCCTCATTTTTCCATATTACCTTGTACAGTAGTCCTGCCATCGTTAGGCGTTTATTGTCTCAGCCTTTTGAAGTCTTCATAGCTCCTAGAAAGACTAGAATTGCTTTGAAACATTAATTTATTTATTGGAAGTTAACTATACATAATATTCATAATGTGTTGTTTTGCTTTATTATTTGATATCATCATTTCAATTAGGATGCCTGAATCCTGATAGCTTGATTTCCATCATCTTGCAGATATTAACTGGGCATCAAGATGATGCAGAATTTGCTCTTGCCATGTGCCCAACTGAACCCTTTGTGCTCTCTGGAGGTTTTGATCTACACTCAGATGCTGTCTTCTTTTGGAGATTTTCCTGGTTTAGCTGTTCTCTAAGGGTTGAGATTTGATCAAAACACCGTCACCATCTGTTTGATCCGCATGTTGCTAGTATCTAAAAAGCGCAAAATCCTATCTTGGTTGTATTTTACCTAATTGAATGATGCACTATGTTGGTAGTTTTCTAGCTGAATGACTTGCTATGTCTGTTGGATATCCCATTATTTTCAAGTAGCTACTGGCCATATACATTGATTTTTAGTTGTGGTGTGAGCTTAACTGCATTAGCAAATGACAAATTTGTAACCACATGTGAAGTTACTACATGAGTCTTAAATTGTTTGCGAAATAGGCCACTGTGGTACCAATTGCCCATGCTACCCCCCCTTCCTTGTGGCCATTTTTTTTTTTGGTTTTGTGCATCTGTTGATGGGATTTGATGGAAGTTTTGACCCAACTTAACCTATGTTGGGGATGCCTGTAAAGACAGATTGGACCTATACAGCCTTTAGGGCGTGGATGCCCTAAACTCATTCAACTGGTCGAGATATCATGTTTGGAAAATGTAATTGAAAGTGATACCTTCTGGAAAATGTAGTTCTATAGACTACACAAATAACTCAAACCATTTTTTAACACAAAGAGCTTAACAAAATGCCAAAACCTCATGTATCAAGCAATTTTCTGGTATTTGCTGTAATAATGTGATGTCATGTTTATAAACATTGGAGCTTTCTCATAATTTGAGAATTTCTTTTGTAATTTGTAGCTGAAGATTTAATTAAAAGGCACTAAACTTGGCGGAATTAACAATTTTTTTTATATTTATCTGGTTTCATGCCAAATCCAAATGCTCTAAGGAACATACTACTAAATAAATCATGTTGTTATGACCTCATAATATCCCCCCTTTGTTCAGGCATGCACAGGAAACAACTTTTGGAGTGTAATGATCACATGATATTCTAAACTTCATGAAAGCATGAACAATAAGTATGAATTCAAGAGTCTTTTACATGTTATGTATTTATTCTAAAAGACATCAAACTTCGAGATCTTGGCTTCCTTCTTTTGCCATAATAAGATTGATTCTTTTCTTCTTGAATCAATTCCTGTTTTAGTACTATACATTGAATGTATTTGTTCCTACTCTAACAACAAATTTCATTTCGCAGGGAAGGACAAGTCAGTAGTGCTATGGAGTATACATGATCATATCTCTACCTTGGCAGCAGATTCAGGGGCCACAAAGTCTCCAGGCTCTGGCAGTGCCAATATTAAGACCCCCAAGGCTGGCGGGGGTAATGATAAACCTGTGGACAGTCCTTCTATTCAAGCACGAGGTATTTTCCAAGGGCATGACGATACTGTTGAAGACGTGCAATTTTGCCCTTCAAGGTAACTGGCATGGTCATTAATAATAATTACATGAATAAAAATTATGGTCTCTCAAGTAATATAGACTGATGAAAGAAGGGGCCATGATGATATGATTTTTCTGTATTTGATATAGAAAATTTCACCTCCAAATACACTTTCTGAACAAAAAGTGAAAGATCTTCGTATTTGCTGCTATTTTCTTCCTTTTGTATCTATTCATCAGCTTCAGCTTTGAGATAAACTATTTATACACTTCTACTGACTTTCACTCTTTTCTGATAAAGTGCTCAGGAGTTTTGTAGTGTTGGTGATGACTCTTGCCTCATACTATGGGATGCAAGAACTGGTTCTAGTCCTGTCGTCAAGGTTAAGTTTCTTTACCTGTTTTCGTTAGTTTAATAGCTCCAACTTCATAATTGCAAAAAGCTTCACATACAGAGAAACGTGTGTTTTCCATTGTCTTCAAATTTTTGGCACACAAGCACCTATGTCCAAGCAGTTCTTGCCTGTACCTCCTCCTTTGGGGGTGGAAGGAGCTACCACTGGTGATTACTAATAATATGCGCAGAAATGTGAACCTACTATGCCTTTTGTTCTTTGACCATTAGAAGTTTATATTAGGTTGATATTGTTATACTCTTACTGGTTTTTAATACATTTGCTAACTCATGTAAATAGATAGATGTATTATGCAGAATAGGTGTGTTGGGTGCTTGAAAGCAATTTGTGCAGAGAGGGGAACAACTATAAGCTGACAAATATATCTGCTATTATCCATTTTGCATATGTGATATCTAGGTAGTTGTGCGTGATTAGAGTGTTTTAGGGTTATGTTCTTTCAGCAGAAAAATATACATCCTTCACAACAGATTATCACCTCATTTTATGCAATGAAGACAACTGATTTTATTCCAGTTTTAGGGTTTCTAAAACACAAGAGGAAGTAACAAAATAATGTAGGTTATGGCTCCTAGGAAGTATTTAATTGATTTAGAATTAACTAGGGATTTGGTTTTTCCAATGGCAATTGGAGAAGGATCTATGTAGCCATTCCCAACTACTTGGGATTAAAGCAATGTTGAATTCTCTCTCTCTCTATTTTGTTAGCTGTCATTCTTATTGTTGCATGTCTCGTTTACATATGCCATTGGTTTTTTGTCAGCGGTAATAGTATTGAAGTAGATATGCATTTGGGTTTTTGGTTGCTTCTCTTGCAGGTTGAGAAAGCTCACAATGCTGATCTTCACTGTGTTGATTGGAATCCTCATGATGTGAATCTCATTCTCACTGGGTACTTTTTTTGTGTGCTTTCATTTGTTGACTTACCAAGGAAACTAGTAAGTGTAGTTATTTGGTCACCTTAATTACCATTCATCAACCACCATGCAGATCGTACCATAATTTGGTATTGCTGTTGTTTTTTCACATTCTGTTTGGTCACCTTAATTACCATTCATCAACCACCATGCAGATCGTACCATATTTTGGTATTGCTGTTGTTTTTTCACATTCTGTTTTCATGGGTGAACCTTTCCTCATGCCCCTATAAACAGGNTCGTACCATAATTTGGTATTGCTGTTGTTTTTTCACATTCTGTTTGGTCACCTTAAATACCATTCATCAACCACCATGCAGATCATACCATATTTTGGTATTGCTGTTGTTTTTTCACATTCTGTTTTCACGGGTGAACCTTTCCTCATGCCCCTATAAACAAGGAAAAAAACCAAAATCCTCTCATTATGTTGAATTTTCATTTCTTCAGGTCAGCTGATAATTCTGTTCGCATGTTTGACCGTCGAAATCTCACTTCTGCTTCTGGAGTTGGATCCCCTATCCACATATTTGAGGGTCACAATGCTGCTGTCCTTTGCGTACAGGTATCTGAATATTCTTTCTTGCTATATACAACCTCGCTGNAAATCTCACTTCTGCTTCTGGAGTTGGATCCCCTATCCACATATTTGAGGGTCACAATGCTGCTGTCCTTTGCGTACAGGTATCTGAATATTCTTTCTTGCTATAAACAACCTCGCCGAGCCTGTAAATTTGACTTGCTGGGATTTGCCATTATTGATTGATGGAAATTTTTTGTTTGTTTCCAGTGGTCTCCAGACAAGTCGTCTGTCTTTGGAAGTTCCGCTGAGGATGGCATCTTGAACATCTGGGATCATGAGAAGGTGTGGACCAATAAACCAATCTTCCTAGCAAATTTATTTTCATTATTACAAATATGTCTGTCTCAATTGGAAACAGTACAGTTCTTCTTACTAGAGGATAAAAATATAGATTGATTAAAAAGTGAGGTTATGGGACAGTTCAAGGAAGAGCNTCTTGAACATCTGGGATCATGAGAAGGTGTGGACCAATAAACCAATCTTCCTAGCATATTTATTTTCATTATTACAAATATGTCTGTCTCAATTGGAAAAAGTACAGTTCTTCTTACTAGAGGATAAAAATATAGATTGATTAAAAAGTGAGGTTATGGGACAGTTCAAGGAAGACCCATTGAACATAATGAGATCACTGAAAATGAGAAAAGCTTCAACTCTGCATATATCACTGCAAGGTCATGTGGATGATTAGGGTTTAGTGATATATTACTGTGCATAACAATGTGAGGATGAGTGTGTATGAAATTGATCCAAATTAGATGATTTGTGTTGATTATTGAGAGAAGGCCAGAGTTAGGTGTCTCTTCATAACTTTTTGTTGCCATTTAAGTAGGAACTCATGTAGAAATATTATTTGGAAAATTTACAGGAAAAAATAGTTAGATGTTTTATTTTTAATTGCTAAGGCAGTGTCTCTTCCAGTAGAGAACATTTTTAGATATACTGTTGTGTGAATTACAAATTTCCATTTTCCAATATCTTTATGATTAAGAATAGAGATATTTTAGTTTTTTGTTTTCTTTTTCTTTTTAATTTAAACCGGAAGTCTCTTAAACCTCCAGGTTCTTTCTAAACACCTTCCGAAAGTCGCGTTTAAGTCTCCACCACCTCAATAGGAAAATGGATTTAAAACTAAGTTAATAGTAGCATATTGTTCCATGGAGCTAGGGTCCAAAATATGGAAGAAACAGGTGNAAAACTAAGTTAATAGTAGCATATTGTTCCATGGAGCTAGGGTCCAAAATATGGAAGAAACAGGTGTGGAACAGTGTTCGCATTTTTCTGATCATAGAGAATTGTTATTATGCAACATGACTGAACATTTTTCAGTCAGTTGTATAAATTATGATCAAATGAAAGTTCTGCTGGTTTACTGATTTAGTGCACGCCTTATTATTTCACTAACTCACTCTCTTGCTTAGTTGTTTAGCACTATGATCTGATAGGTTGTATTATGTAAGTGTTTATATCCTTGCTTAATTCACGTAGTTCACATGCTTGTTTATTTTAATAGTTTGTTTTTACTTAAAATAGGTGTTTTGCATTCGTTCATTTGTAACAAAGTTAATTATGTCCCAGATTGGTAAAAAGCAAGAACCCGCTGGAACAAAAGCTCCAAATTCTCCCCCAGGCTTATTCTTTCGTCATGNAGTTAATTATGTCCCAGATTGGTAAAAAGCAAGAACCCGCTGGAACAAAAGCTCCAAATTCTCCCCCAGGCTTATTCTTTCGTCATGCTGGGCACAGGTACAGCGCATCTCATCTTCAGTGTTATACATGTAATTTTGTTTGATTTCTGGGTTAAGTAGCACTGCTGTCATATTGTTCCTCCTTAGCAGACAGGGAAATTTCCTCATTTTGATGGAAGACAGATGGGGGGAATTTCATTTTTCCCATATAAATAGCACTTTGATGATATATAATGTTTTTTAGCTAGACATATATCTTATTGGACCCGTTATTGGGTTATTAGTTTTCTTTGGTTATGTGCATCACGCCTACATTTATTTTAATCTAATCTGCTTCTGTTCGATTCTCACATATGAAGTAAAATGTTCATTGGAAATAAATATAGGGACAAGGTAGTTGATTTCCATTGGAATGCATATGATCCATGGACAATTGTCAGCGTGTCTGATGATGGTGAAAGTACTGGTGGTGGTGGCACTCTACAGGTAACAATAGTTTCTCACTTTTGTAAATAGTAGTTGGCTTGAGCCTCATGCACCATCAACATCTGTATTCACGCGTTCAGGGTGGCATACTATTGTGATGATTCTTAGATAGGGTTTTTCTTTTGGTACTTAATAACTGTGGAGAGAATTATTGGATGCTTATAAGTTAACTGAATTTTCAGTCATTANTTAGATAGGGTTTTTCTTTTGGTACTTAATAACTGTGGAGAGAATTATTGGATGCTTATAAGTTAACTGAATTTTCAGTCATTAGATTATTGGTTAAAGAACGCAAGTAATAATATCTTCTTAATTTGAAGTAAGGGTGCAATGCATTGCTCTAGAAACACAAGTGTTGTTTGTTCTAACCATTTATGCCTCTCGAGTTATTTACATTGAAGCCATGACTGTTTTGGTCCAGATATGGCGCATGATGGACCTGATTTACCGTCTAGAAGAGGAGGTTCTTGCTGAACTGGATAAATTCAAGTCACACATACTCACATGTACCTCTTGATATATCCAGAAGCTGCTGGAAACACTTGTATTTCTTGTAATCTTGGTTTACTGAACAATATGAAGCTAATGACCACTAACTAATTTGTAGATTTTGTTAATTTACTTATCTATCATTTGGTGCTCGGTTGGCTGGCCTAGATGGAAGAGATGTGCCATTATGATGCAATTGTTCGGGAGTCTCTGTTCATGTTACTGGGCGCAAAGTTTCTTTCTTTGTGATCAATTCTGGTGGGTCGATAGATGATGACTCCTATTGCTCTCTTCTTCCCTTTCATCATCTTTAGGAGGCAATTGTTCTGTTGATTTTGCTTGTTCCCTGTCATTCTTCTCTATTATTGTTTCTTTTGAGTGTTTTTTTTTTGAAGCTATGGTGGTGATGGACACTTAAGTTTACAGTTTTAGAAACGAGGTATATACTAAAGCAAACTGCCATGTAGGATGAATGCTATTACCATTCCTAGTATGCCATGTCACCCCATTTTTTGTAAAATTTCTTTAACGTAATAAAAGAGTAAAGAAAATCTAACACCCCACCCACCTTTTCCCCTGCCCAGAATTAAAAAAAACATCATATAAAGAAGGAAAGGGCAGGGAATAAGGGTGGGGGAAGGAAAAATGTGAGAACAATCCGACAAACAAAACAATGCCAATCTTAGAAGTTTTTATTGCAAAACTTGGTCATATATCCTAGATGTTAATACCATTAAGGGTAATGCTACTACCGGAAAAATTGTTTTTCCATAATTTGTGTTTACCAAGTTATTCATTTTAAGTGATGTGCTACAATTTTTATTATTTAATATTAATGAGAATCACTTATTTGATTATAAAAATTATGTAATGTCATTTGGAATGAAAATTTTGATTAAAAATCTTGGTGCATAGCATTTTTGCTGGAATATTTGATACAATAATGTTATGTTTGCCAAGCTTTTCATCCTAAATAATATGACACAACCTTGATCGTTGAATATTAATAAAACTTACTTATTTATGATAAAAATTGTGTTATATCATTTGGAATAAGAAATTTAATAAATTTTTTTTATCAGCATAATATTGTTGGTCAACTGTTTCTCTCTCTTTCTCTCATTTCTTTTTTTGGGCATAACTGTAGTTTAAATTATACTAATACCCCTGACATTTGATTGAATTACACATGGATCCCCTCACATTTTAAAATTACAAATGAGACCCTTTGACATTTGGAAACGTATGACACAAGCAACCCTTTCTTCTGACGGACGTCGAAACAAATAACGAAAAATAGTGACATCATCAACAAAATACATTATAATATCCAAAAACCCTTCTGCAATGTTAAATGTTAAGTTTACCCTCCCAGATCATTTAAAATTTTGACAAATAGTAATTACAAACACTCAATTATAATTTATATATAAGAGTAAATCTAAAATTAGGACTATAAATAATTTATTTTAAAAAATAGGATGCATTAATTAAGCTAATTTATTTCTAANGTCTCTGTTCATGTTACTGGGCGCAAAGTTTCTTTCTTTGTGATCAATTCTGGTGGGTCGATAGATGATGACTCCTATTGCTCTCTTCTTCCCTTTCATCATCTTTAGGAGGCAATTGTTCTGTTGATTTTGCTTGTTCCCTGTCATTCTTCTCTATTATTGTTTCTTTTGAGTTTTTTTTTTTTGAAGCTATGGTGGTGATGGACACTTAAGTTTACAGTTTTAGAAACGAGGTATATAATNTAAGAGTACAATGTAAAAAAATTAATCTTTAAAAAGTTCTATGGTGTGCAAGATCTTCATATTAATCATTTTTTGCGTTAGTTTTATTAAAAAATGAACAAATTCTGACCATTTTTTAATGAGTAATGTTAGATGGACTTAAAAATTAGACTTGATAATCTCAGCCGTTAAATAGATAGTGAGTCCCAATAAATGCTGGAACCCACAGTGAAATTAATGGTTCTAATTATCAAGTCTAGTTTTTAGCTTTATTTTTAAAGTCTNGAGTAAAGAAAATCTAACACCCCACCCACCTTTTCCCCTGCCCAGAATTAAAAAAATCATCATATAAAGAAGGAAAGGGCAGGGAATGAGGGTGGGGGAAGGAAAAATGTGAGAACAATCCGATAAACAAAACAATGCCAATCTTAGAAGTTTTTATTGCAAAACTTGGTCATATATCCTAGATGTTAATACNATTAAAAAAAATACAAAATAATAGAACTAGGAACTCGCTGGACATCATGTTCAATGACGGGGTACGATTCAATTGTCTCAATCTTCCTACTCGGTGAGTTCAATTCGTTTGGTTGCTGCTGCCCCCCAATCTTTCAACAATTACGGCGTTCGTCATGGTGGTTATTACAGAAAGTTATTTAACGCTAACCCTCGTCTTCCTCACCTTTGCATTGGATTAATTTATAAGGAAATCCCAAGACAACGTCCACCATAAAGGCTCCTAAACGTAAACTTCACAACAATTAACGCTGGTGTAAACAAAATGGAAAAAAATCCTAAATATCTGTCTTTTAAAAGTTTTGAACAANGAAAAATTGTTTTTCCATAATTTGTGTTTACCAAGTTATTCATTTTAAGTGATGTGCTACAATTTTTATTATTTAATATTAATGAGAATCACTTATTTGATGATAAAAATTATGTAATGTCATTTGGAATGAAAATTTTGATTAAAAATCTTGGTGCATAGCATTTTTGCTGGAATATTTGATACAATAATGTTATGTTTGCCAAGCNCTCCTAAACGTAAACTTCACAACAATTAACGCTGGTGTAAACAAAATGGAAAAAAATCCTAAATATCTGTCTTTTAAAAGTTTTGAACAAAGATTAAAGAAATTATTAAATAACTCTAATATGAGTAAAAAATAATTACACAAAACTAAAATACCCTTATTCAATACGTATTGGAAAGGAAAAAAATATGGAAAACAATTAACCAACACTTACTCTATTAAGCACTTACTGAAAAATAGAAATAAGGGTAAATTTGAAAAAAAAAATGTATTATGTTTTTGTTTTATAAAACGACAGATATTATAAAATAAAAAAAATTGTGTAAAACAATACATATTTAAGAACGGAGGGAGTTGCGTACATACAAGCCAAATCCACCAGGAAAATTGAAAAGTTTGTCCAAGGTTTAAAGGGTGGATCCTACCATTTAGAAATGAAGATGCCTCTTACAGGTTTTTGTCACAACATCTCAAATTTCATCAGGTTCCCATAACATTTTGGTCTCGCTGATGCGCAATTCTTTCTCCCTTTGCTTTCATCTACACATCAGTCAATCTTCACAGACGAATAGATTTTCCTGACAAACCAGAAGCATGCGTAGAATCCAATTGTGCCCGTCAACACAAAGAAGGCATACGATGCAATTAACATATACCCGAAGTACAGGATGCCTGAAACCAATTTTGTAATTTCCAACTTGGTGAAGAAGTAGAAAACAGAGTAGAGGAAAAGGTACAAAGCAGAGGAGCCAGCAGTCAAGTAAGCCCTCCACCACCAATTGTAGTCCTCACTGCACAACTGGAAGTAGCAGAGCACGATCGTTATCTCCGCACAGGTGATTATCAAGATGACAAAAACTATGAAAAGGAAGCCAAAGATGTAATAGAACTGATTGAGCCATATGGAAGTCAAGATGAAGAACAGTTCAATGAAAACCGCACCAAACGGCAGAATGCCTCCAATAAGTATAGAGAAGACTGGTTTCATGTACCATGCTTGCTCTGGTATCTGCCTTGGGATCTTGTTTGTTTTCACTGGGTCTTCAATGGCCCGCTTTTTGAAACCAAAGTAACTGCCCGCAAACACCAAGGGTACCGAGATGCCAAACCATAGGACCACAAGAAGAAACATAGTTGTAAAGGGCACTGCTCCAGAAGACTTTTCCCCCCAGATTAGGGCGTTCAGCACAAAGAAAACAGAAAACAGAATACCAGGAAACATAACAGCAGTTTTTAATGTATTCCTCTTCCATTCTGTGCTCTTGAACATTTTGTAGAGACGTGCGGAAGAATAACCGGCAAATAAGCCCATGAAGACCCATAAAAGAACCATGGCAGTCATAAGCCCACCTCGGTTGGAAGGTGATAAAAAACCCAGCATAGCACATATCATTGTCACAAGTGTCATTGCCAAAATCTGAACACCAGTCCCAATATAAACACAGAGTAATCCCGAATTAATGGGTGCCCTAAAAACATCTCCATGAACAAGCTTCCAGCCTGTTTCTTCCTGAGCCTCATCTTGTGTTTCCAACTGATTATAGTTTGCAATATCTCTATACAAAGTCCTCATCATAATCATGGCCACCATGCCAGAAAGGAAGAGGACAATCATCAGCGAGTTAATGATGGAAAACCAGTGGATTTGATCATCGTTCATGAGGAGGTAGGTGTCCCAACGTGATGCCCATTTGATATCACTTTCCTGGAAACAAAAGCAGGAAATAGAAAGACGCAGAAGCATATAAAGGACAAAAGCAAACGGTTTGGTAAGAAAGTACCTTGAAAGTGACATCATATGTAAATACAACCTCCTTATCTCTACCAACTTCTTGTGGAACAATGCTACCTTGAATTATATTTTTGGTGTTCTGGTTGCATGTGGATAACTGAGGGTTCTTTTCATCCCACTCCTTGTACTCATGACTAATGCTGTTCAGGAGAGTGAAAAGACAAGAATTAAACAAAGAAGCAACCCGCCACACAAACCACAGAAAATCAAGTCTGATTGATATAACCCTTGAATAAACACAAAGGTATCATTTAATGCAAGTCTGCAATGAGATTACTAATCAAATAAAGCTTTTCATGCATAATCACACTTATCGTTAACATGTCACAAACCTTTCAAGTAGTTACAAAACAGAAAATGCTCAAAAACCGTATGCAAGAGTAAAAATGGAATGAGCATTTTTCTTCATATAGGGAGATGTTTTCTCAGCTGAAATGATTTTTCATCATATTTTACACTTCAAAAAGCTTTTGTTCCAGCAAAGCTCATTCTAAGCAAAGAGTTTAATTGTTTATGATGCATTCTTCAATTTTTTTCAATAGAAACTTGATAGCAATTCTATAGCAGAACTTTTGAGATGGTAACTTGTATGCTTCATATTTGTTGACCCCAGCACTCACAAAGAAATGCAAAACTGACACACCAAAAAAGATGCAAGTGGAAACCACATAACCTGTTTGGAGTGACTTCAAACCCAACAATTCGAGCAGTATCAGTCTCAGGATCCTTGTGGTACATTACTCTAAAGCTCAAGTGGTTATTGATAAAATATTTCTCCTCTTTGCTCTGCAGAAGCAGATGAATGCATGAAAATATATAAATTGTTGAGCTTTGAGGATTGTAAAAGTGCATTTGCCTATGGCAACTTACCCCTGCATAATTTCCTTTGAACCCAACAAGGAAACCATGTTCATAAGTGGTTGACTGACTTCCATCCCTCCTTTGTCTTAGAACAGCAACCGGAAGGTTATCCAGAATCCTGCAGTCCCACTCCGAATATATCAATCAAACAGAAATCGATTCATGCAAAACTTGCAGCCATAATTGCTTGGAACAAGGCCATTAACAAAAGATCTCTCACAACATGCTATAAAGAAACTCAAAAAAAAAAAAAAAAAATGAATAATGAATAATGAGGCGGTACTGAATTCAGAACTTACATATTAACTCGATATTCATCGTCAATTTTTTCCTGAAAGTTCTTTGCCGATTCAACATTGAGCTTTGCTCGACAAGCCACCTTGCATGACTGCTCCTCCCTCATATGAAACTGGGATAATTTTCAAATAAGCATGATGACACACACCGGGAAGGGGAAAAAAAGGGATGTAAATATTTTATTCTCCTTAACCGGCACTTAATAAAAAACGAAACCAGAATAGACACTCACAGTATAAACAGAGTTCTCTATGCGGTCACCCCTGAGAACCTCCCCCAAATTTTCAGCATTGTTCATAATTTTGGTTGGCTTACAGTAGTCCAAGTAATAGTAGTCATATGGAAGTTGTGTCTTTGTAGATGACAGCTTGTTCACTTTAACTGGAAGTGGATGACCCTGTTAAAAGAGTGACACAATGTTAACGTCTATGATATAACCAAGTAGATTGGGGATAGCTGCTCAATCAACAAGAACAAGAAGCAGCAGAAAGGCATATTACATAAGCAAACTCGCATTTTCCATGCAAGCTATAGTGAGTCCTGCATTTCCATGCAAAAATGCCAAAACGTTTTTCTTTACAAGCCGGCATACAGCACCCACATCCATTACAAGAGAAAGTCCAAGAAACAGCAACTCGTCGGTCTTCAGGGTTTGGTAAATTAATTGTGGACCACTGTGTCAGGTTGCCGTTCCGAACCTGACTCCAATTCCATCTTAGATTCTTACAATAAAGCTTTCCTAGTTGTCTGCCAGGGCAATCTGTCTCAATACTCTTTTCACTATCTACTTATTAAGGAATCCTTAGTAAACAAAGGAAATGAAAAATCTTCTCATTATGTATTCTGGAAATTGAGCTTTGGGTTACATATAATATAGTGTTCTGATATATAATTTTAATGACATTGATCACCCGAGATCAATTTCCAAATAGAGAATAATGAAACTAGACACAGGACTAACCCCAAAATCCTGCAATATCCATCGCTTCAGAACATGCACGTAACTTTGTCTACTAGAGAATCACATTAAACCTAATAAATACATACACAATGCCTAATGAATGGAAATTCCAGTGAACATTGGAATAGGCTAGAGACTGAAAATGCAAAAAGAGATTTGTGGAGGTAATGCACCCCTTCAACAGATAATATATCACACCAAAAGCAAATGCGTAGCCAAAAAAAAAAGAGAAAATGAAATCAAGCAAAACGTGGAATCAATTAACTCATGAATTGAATCTCCACCTACAACAAAAACCGTAGATCCAAGGCCAGTTCATGAAAAAAAATAAGGCCAAAAAACCGAACTAAAACGAGTCAATATAAAACCCTAGATCTAAATATGTACCAGCACAAACATCCAAACCAGCGCAATTGAATGAATCCAAATACACAAAACGCGTGACTAGTAAGCAATAGGTACTAAAATTAGCAGATCAAATGCTAAAAAGATCAATAAATTGGCTCGGAAATTAAAACAAGAGAAGTTGAGTGTACGAAATTTACCCGCTGAAAGTCGCGAGGAGCAACACCAGGGAGATAGAAGGAGTGTGCAGATGAGATCAAGAGGAGGAGAGAGACGACGAAGACAGTAGTGAACCGAGTCGAGCTTCGACCCATCTCGATTGGCTTCGATTCTCGAGAGAGAGATCTCCAGTGGGCGAGGGAGTATCAGAGAGAAGAGGGGCGTGCTAATTTAACATGCTGATTGCGCTTTCACCTTAACCCAATTTATTCAATTATGATGCCCGAAAATGCAAGTTTATTTATTTGCATTTATTAAGTAGATAGATATAATGCAAGTTTTTTTTTTATTTTCCTCAATAATAAATTACTCATCATCTAGTAGTAAAAATTTATTGATATATTTTAATTTATAAATTTTATTTGAATTCTTAAATTGAGGAAAATATACTAAAAGCACTCAGAATCGGTGACATGCTCTAAAACAAAACAAACACAGACTCGGCAAACACCCAACCCAATTCTCTCTCTCTCTCTCCTACACTTATCTTCCCCATGACTGGAAGAAGAACCCAAATCAGCCCGGTCGGAAGCCCGTTGTCTGGCAACATCTCCGACGGCTCCTCNCCCCCCCCCTCCCCAACAAAAAAAAACACACACACACACACAACACAAAACACTGAGTAGTAGTAGAGCTGCTTGACCATCCTTATGAACTCATATTGCTAATGTCTGTTAGGTTAAAGCAATCCCACAACTCAATTCCCTTCCCTCTGAGCTAAAAAATATTCATTGCAACGCCATCTCATGACGTCACAATCCAATTAAAAGACAAAAAATAAGAAAAATAAACCCCATTAATCTTGTGTGTTATTGATTAAATGTGGTGATTTACTTTACCCATTTTTAGTATTTTAATTGAATGGTGACACCATGTGACAGTTAAGACGTGATGTCGCCGTTGCATTGAATATTTACTACCTCTAAGCTTGCCAATATTCATGGAACCTGTTTCAATCTCTTCGAGGCGACCATATAATCAGGGGTTCAAGCCTCACTAGGAGCAAATAGTCTTCGGTGGGTAAGGTTGCACACAGAAAATATTTTCACTCACCAAACAAGAAGAATAGCCAGAAATCCTGCTGAATAAATGCTCAGTTGTCATAAAAAAAAGGCACATTGCAGACAATATGTAAATTTGCCTCATGTGGAAGCTGGGATAACATAGAAAGGAAACAAACAGTTAATTGATACAATCCTATGCAAAAACCAGCCCAAAGAAGCACAAGCAGCCATAAATTCCTGCAACAGCACACCACTTCGGGTATTGGATGTATATTTTGCCATTAGTTAAACCCATGGGGATAGTAAGCAAGAAATGTTGTCATCAGCCTGAGCACAATTTAGTTTTCCCATTTCTCTGCCTGCATATGGAAAATGCAATTCATGACAAGCAGGCCAAAAAAAAGGAACAAGAAACAATGAATTCGTGGTTCAAGAGTGGAGACCAACCAAAAAGAATCTTTTTTTTCCTGTGCTAGTAATTCTTCAAAAGAAATATCAGTGAACTCAGGGTCAGTGTTTTCCACCAGCTCGCTAGATTTGGCTTTCGACTCCATGCAGGCACCAATTTCAAGCATCTTCAACATGATAGACAGAGTGTGTTAGGGTTCATCTTTGTCAAGCAACAAACTGAAAACTTCATTCTAGCATAGCTTTGAGTACCATATAATAAAGATACTCTTGGACTAGTAAAAGGTGGTTTTCAAGTAGCCTACTGCAGGCAATTATAAATCATTTGCATAGTCGAGTTCTATTGATCAGCAACATCAATAGTGACAACATCAACCCAGCTGTTTAAAACCTAGGGTCATATTAAGAACCCGGTGAATCACAAATTAAGGATAGGAAGATACCTTTTTGTATGCTGGTGACAGCTTCAGCTGTTGTTGGAGCCAGTTATATACAAATGCATCCTCTTCTAATCTCTTCTGTTCTAGTTCTATCTTGTATATCTGTTCATTCCAAAGAAATCAGTTTGCATTTGCAGGTGAAAAAGATAACCTATCCACCAAAAGAGGCCAAAGTTTAATAAACCAATCTTGTCACCCACCTGTTGCCTGAGGCGGTCAAATGAAGACCTTTCTGCCTTGAGTAATAGAGCCTTTGTTATTGTGAACTTACGGTGAATTACCTCAGATCTGATTGACAAGCAAGTGCAATTATAATTACAGTCAAAATTCAGAATCATTTGAAGTTTATATTGCTTGAAAATAACCAACCTTGATGTTTTAGACTCAGTAAAGTAAGACACGGACTAAATCTACAGCATAAAGGTTGGTCCAGAGTCCCGGCGGAATTGATATTTTGGAAATTCTTCAGACAAAATTAAATTTTCAAAAGGGAAAACAGGGAAAAACAAAAATAAAAGCATGTCTTCATGTAACTTTGGCTTAGTTTCGAATCACGTAGAAAATCTTAATCAAAATCAATGGTGTTAGGATACTGTGTTTATGAATAGATGCACACCAATAACATTTCAGTTTCCTATTATTCAAATATAATCACTTCATCCCATTTGATTTCAGCTTGAAGTGGATTAACTTCATTATCGATGGTGACAAAAAGATTTTCTTACCCTTGTAATCTCATTTTCTGTATCTCCTCTCCCCCCTTTCCAATCTGGGTCGAACCACCACTCCAGCTACCGACCCAAAACCCCATCCCAAAGCACTCCCACCACCTCCCTCCCCCACTTTCTCTCGTTCTCTGGACCGCAGCTCTCACCCCCATCTTGAAATATCCAACCTACACCCAGAACTAAACCAACATGAACTACAACACATAATTGCCATCATCCCCAGTCCCAATCACCACACACAAAAACTCTCTCTCTCTCTCTCTCTCTCTTTCTCTCTCTCCGTAGGTGAATAATCCCCAACTAGCCCAGAAATCATTTGAATCACTGGCACAAACAACTAAACAAATTTTAACAAAGGAAGAGAAAGAGGAAAAAAAAAATCTAATTGAGAGAGAGAATTTGACCCCAAGAAGAGATTGGAGAAGGTGGATCCTAAGCAGAGAAAACAGGGGCTTACCACTACACCTGTGGTGTCATTCATCGATGGGATGTGTGTTGTGCCATCCATTTGTATGTGTGCCTGTTCGTGTGGTTATGAATGGTTCGCGAGTCTGTATCAGAGGGACCATTTCAATGAGGGCTTTTCCTTGAGCTTGGGGATTGTTAAAGTTGTGATATTTTTTATTTTTAAGTAATACCTAATTGTCCTGTGAAGGATATGTGTATGCATAAGGGTCAGATATAGCGAACGATGGACGCTAGGGGCTAGAGTGGGGCTTCTAACCTCACTGAGAGCCATCAACTATGACCATCAAAGGGGATTAAAGGAGTGGGGTTCTGGAGTTACAGGTTGTTGGGGTGGGGAAGAGGCTTCTAGCAGATTGTTGGAGAGAGACGGACTGACTGATGTAAAGATAAAGGTAGGCATTTTCGTTATCTAAAAGGAATTGTTTTGACAAGTTTGCCTTTTAATCATATCACCTTCGAAAGTAATTTTATGTTCATTGACCAATTATAGGTGTGTGTCACACGAATTGTCAATTTGGACAAGGATGTTGGCAGTTGTTTATTCTACAACCAGATGAGGGTGAAGTAGCTATATTTGAACCATCTGACATAAAATGCTAAAGGGGTATATCAGTGGTAGAGTACATTTTATCCCAATCTAAAAACTAAATCAAAATATTTTTTATGAAGACGCATATCGCATCCATTTGGCAATAAAATTGGAAATTTTTGTCCAAAGGTTAAACTAGCNATCAGGGGTTCAAGCCTCACTAGGAGCAAATAGTCTTCGGTGGGTAAGGTTGCACACAGAAAATATTTTCACTCACCAAACAAGAAGAATAGCCAGAAATCCTGCTGAATAAATGCTCAGTTGTCATAAAAAAAAGGCACATTGCAGACAATATGTAAATTTGCCTCATGTGGAAGCTGGGATAACATAGAAAGGAAACAAACAGTTAATTGATACAATCCTATGCAAAAACCAGCCCAAAGAAGCACAAGCAGCCATAAATTCCTGCAACAGCACACCACTTCGGGTATTGGATGTATATTTTGCCATTAGTTAAACCCATGGGGATAGTAAGCAAGAAATGTTGTCATCAGCCTGAGCACAATTTAGTTTTCCCATTTCTCTGCCTGCATATGGAAAATGCAATTCATGACAAGCAGGCCAAAAAAAAGGAACAAGAAACAATGAATTCGTGGTTCAAGAGTGGAGACCAACCAAAAAGAATCTTTTTTTTCCTGTGCTAGTAATTCTTCAAAAGAAATATCAGTGAACTCAGGGTCAGTGTTTTCCACCAGCTCGCTAGATTTGGCTTTCGACTCCATGCAGGCACCAATTTCAAGCATCTTCAACATGATAGACAGAGTGTGTTAGGGTTCATCTTTGTCAAGCAACAAACTGAAAACTTCATTCTAGCATAGCTTTGAGTACCATATAATAAAGATACTCTTGGACTAGTAAAAGGTGGTTTTCAAGTAGCCTACTGCAGGCAATTATAAATCATTTGCATAGTCGAGTTCTATTGATCAGCAACATCAATAGTGACAACATCAACCCAGCTGTTTAAAACCTAGGGTCATATTAAGAACCCGGTGAATCACAAATTAAGGATAGGAAGATACCTTTTTGTATGCTGGTGACAGCTTCAGCTGTTGTTGGAGCCAGTTATATACAAATGCATCCTCTTCTAATCTCTTCTGTTCTAGTTCTATCTTGTATATCTGTTCATTCCAAAGAAATCAGTTTGCATTTGCAGGTGAAAAAGATAACCTATCCACCAAAAGAGGCCAAAGTTTAATAAACCAATCTTGTCACCCACCTGTTGCCTGAGGCGGTCAAATGAAGACCTTTCTGCCTTGAGTAATAGAGCCTTTGTTATTGTGAACTTACGGTGAATTACCTCAGATCTGTTTGACAAGCAAGTGCAATTATAATTACAGTCAAAATTCAGAATCATTTGAAGTTTATATTGCTTGAAAATAACCAACCTTGATGTTTTAGACTTAGTAAAGTAAGACACGGACTAAATCTACAGCATAAAGGTTGGTCCAGAGTCCCGGCGGAATTGATATTTTGGAAATTCTTCAGACAAAATTAAATTTTCAAAAGGGAAAACAGGGAAAAACAAAAATAAAAGCATGTCTTCATGTAACTTTGGCTTAGTTTCGAATCACTTAGAAAATCTTAATCAAAATCAATGGTGTTAGGATACTGTGTTTATGAATAGATGCACACCAATAACATTTCAGTTTCCTATTATTCAAATATAGTCACTTCATCCCATTTGATTTCAGCTTGAAGTGGATTAACTTCATTATCGATGGTGACAAAAAGATTTTCTTACCCTTGTAATCTCATTTTCTGTATCTCCTCTCCCCCCTTTCCAATCTGGGTCGAACCACCACTCCAGCTACCGACCCAAAACCCCATCCCAAAGCACTCCCACCACCTCCCTCCCCCACTTTCTCTCGTTCTCTGGACCGCAGCTCTCACCCCCATCTTGAAATATCCAACCTACACCCAGAACTAAACCAACATGAACTACAACACATAATTGCCATCATCCCCAGTCCCAATCACCACACACAAAAACTCTCTCTCTCTCTCTCTCTCTCTTTCTCTCTCTCCGTAGGTGAATAATCCCCAACTAGCCCAGAAATCATTTGAATCACTGGCACAAACAACTAAACAAATTTTAACAAAGGAAGAGAAAGAGGAAAAAAAAAATCTAATTGAGAGAGAGAATTTGACCCCAAGAAGAGATTGGAGAAGGTGGGTCCTAAGCAGAGAAAACAGGGGCTTACCACTACACCTGTGGTGTCGTTCATCGATGGGATGTGTGTTGTGCCATCCATTTGTATGTGTGCCTGTTCGTGTGGTTATGAATGGTTCGCGAGTCTGTATCAGAGGGACCATTTCAATGAGGGCTTTTCCTTGAGCTTGGGGATTGTTAAAGTTGTGATATTTTTTATTTTTAAGTAATACCTAATTGTCCTGTGAAGGATATGTGTATGCATAAGGGTCAGATATAGCGAACGATGGATGCTAGGGGCTAGAGTGGGGCTTCTAACCTCACTGAGAGCCATCAACTATGACCATCAAAGGGGATTAAAGGAGTGGGGTTCTGGAGTTACAGGTTGTTGGGGTGGGGAAGAGGCTTCTAGCAGATTGTTGGAGAGAGACGGACTGACTGATGTAAAGATAAAGGTAGGCATTTTCGTTATCTAAAAGGAATTGTTTTGACAAGTTTGCCTTTTAATCATATCACCTTCGAAAGTAATTTTATGTTCATTGACCAATTATAGGTGTGTGTCACACAAATTGTCAATTTGGACAAGGATGTTGGCAGTTGTTTATTCTACAACCAGATGAGGGTGAAGTAGCTATATTTTAACCATCTGACATAAAATGCTAAAGGGGTATATCAGTGGTAGAGTACATTTTATCCCAATCTAAAAACTAAATCAAAATATTTTTTATGAAGATGCATATCGCATCCATTTGGCAATAAAATTGGAAATTTTTGTCCAAAGGTTAAACTAGCTGCAATTTAACGGATAAAATAACAGTTTAGCGACTCATGCAGACAGAGTTAGAAAGGGGGAAAAACAACCACCCCTGAATTAAAAGACATACTTGTGTTGTAGCTCATTTTTCGCCTCAATCAAGCAATTAACAAATTGTCCAACCTGCATTACGGAAAACATATAAATATGTATGTAAATTAGGTGCTGCATTAATCAAATTTTCTATCATGCTATAATTCAATTCTGAAGACAAATTTAGTTGGAAACATTTGTACTGCACTGACAAAAGTAACAAGCCAACTTTGTGATATCATAAGTGCAAGTTGCAACAAGTAGCATGATCTCCAAAGAGTCATACAGCTAATTATTTTCTACCATATATTTATCTGGAATATGTGCTTCATATATAGTGCTAGTTATTGCATGCTAAACTATTACATAATCTCTCTAAATTCGAAAATTGAAAACTAGGAGACATGCGCAGCCAATTTATTGCTATAGATTTATTAAAGGTATGTGCAGCAGGAATTAGGATGATTATGGCACCCTGGAAAATAGTCTAGAATTCCTCTTCATTGGGAGAATCCACGGCAATTTAGATCTAAGTTAGAAAAGAAGCAAGATGAATGCAGCACAATAGTCTACAGATTGCTTGTGAAGGTTAAAGAAGAATTTTTTTTTGAAGAACCTCATAGAGTTGCCACGGCTGGCCTGGATATAGGATTTGATGAGCTAAAAAACCCAGGATCCAGAGCAACAACATATTGATAGTCAATTCCCCAGGGGTCAAGTAGGCCAACATCACTGTGTCTATCATCATCCAAGCTGGGCCCAAGCACTAGAGATTTCAACCTAGCTGGCCAGATTATGCTTGATCGTTACAAGTCCAACACAATTTTAGATAGAATGGTGACTTGTTTGTGAGTTTTCATACAATCTATGATTAAACGTAAAGTCCATTTACTTTCTATCTCAATAAGATACAGGCCTAACCGCTAAATCTCAGATCAAGGCAAATCGTGATGCTAGTTTGATAACGGACTATTCTGACTGAACCTCTGAAACTTGGCAACTCTACGTCATACATGTGGCTGTGGGCATGCATGCCCACCCCTATATAATTCAACACACCAAATGTACATGTTTATAGTGTCCCTTCAAATCAAAGATTCCATAGTGATGCTATTACTTCAACATATAAAACTTCATAGCCAACTGATGCTTAGTGGTAAATGAAAACCGTTCATATTGTGGCCACAAATTTGTTAGCTGATTATTGAGAGCATCTCCTCATCACACATTCACTAAGTCAATATGAAAAACACTGCAAAGCACAAGCTAGATCAACTAAAACAGTCTCCAGGTAGTTGTACCATGAGAGTGGGATACTATCCTCACTTTATGGGGTAGGGGGGACTAACCCTCACTTGTGTGACCCATCGCCTCTGCCTGGAGGGGAAAACTCATAAAGCAATGTACGTGCTCATTAAGAAACATGTTTAGTACAGTACATCCACATAACACACCTTTAGTCAGCACAACTGCAATAATTTATGGAATCTGTAGGATCATTATGAGAATAACATCAGTTTTATAGAGCCCGAGTGCATGATATCGGATACAATCACAAATCATCTGAGCAATACTAACTCAGTGCCAACTAAAAGCATCCAAGTCATAGAGCATTTATATTCATTGGGCTCCAACCAAGTGGGAATTTCGAAGAGGTAACTGGGTGGATCCAGTTGGTCCAAACTAAAATCTTATTCGCCTGACCCCATCAAATACTTTTGATGATAGGTTGGGTTTAGCGTGAAGCTTCAAGTAAATATGCAATTTACTGCAGCATTGCACATTCATATATCATTTGACTACCACAATTTTTTTTTGGGTTAGCTTATTTCTGAAGAAGCTCAATATTAATCCAGGGTCGAATCACAACATCTAATTCGCATAGCAATGGGAATAATCATGCATGTTTTAATTCCAATGCTTGCATTTTTGCTACTAGTTCACAGTTTTCTTTTGTCATGAAATGGCATACTTGCTGGATTCCAAGAAAGAGTTGCATAATGGATGAATAAAATACTCTGGTCGAACACGGCACACCATGGTGGTCACTCCTATCATAGTACACTTCAAAGCCCAATTCCAAAATAAATATGTAGAAAAAACTCATTCCTACACATTACGGCAAATATTATCCTTCCTTTGCATGAAAAAAAAATCAAGTCTAAACTCTAAATGAAATTCTGAAAAATCATCAGCCTATGATTTCTACAGGACTATAAACCTTCCCATCAGCAAAGTATACAAAACTTAAAATCTAATAAATACCAACTTCATAAGATTATAATACATCTGTGTGTTCACACAAGCCGAAGCAGAGTTCAAAATAAGACCCTTCAGTATAGAGGACCCAAGGTGGGTAATCATCAAGTCTCACAACCCCAATTATGGGAAAAATCAGGCATCATACATTTCTGCAGTCTCTCATCCTTGTTGATTACACATTATAGGATAAATTAAGCTTTTGGAATAGAAAAGACACAGTAACGTGGCAAAGTATCTCCTCCTTGCAGGGAAAGTGCAAAGAGTGGATTCTAAGGTTCTTTAGCACTGCAACCCTTAAGTGAAGATAGTCATACGAAGGAAACATCTTGCTTGAAATGATAAAAAAGAGTCCATTTATTCTCATAAATTGTCCGAATAAAATACAATTGATTAATCTATGTATATATACCTCAAATAGGAGATTCATAGGGTCAGTGAATAATAGCATCAGGGCAGGTCATACAAAAATAAATAAAATTTTACATCCACCAAACTAAACAACCATTACCCGGCAGCAACCTTGACAACAAAAACATTCCTCACCTAAACATCTAATGTAAACAGTGAATATCTAGACTGTCAAACTCAAATAACTGAAATACAAACATGAGATTAAAGATGGAAATATCAAGAAAAACCTGAAACAGGGTCAAGCCATTGGACTCATGGGCCTTGGCAAGCTGATCGTACTGTTGCTTGATCTTCCTCTGCGTCGCGCTCGAAGAAGAGGTAAAAGGGTAAAAACATACCAATTCGGGCTTCTCCTTAGACCCAAAACCTTCCTTTCCAAGACACCTCTTTTCACCACCCTCTTCAAGATTCAAATTAGACAAATTGGGTCTCTTTTTCTTTGCTCTCTTCTTCTTCTTCTTCTTCCCACACTCCTCCCCACCCGAATCAACCGTTTCCCTATCTAACCCCGACTCGTTCGCACACGGGTCATCACATGCCTGATTGCTAAATAGAGAGGCCCATTTGGGGGAATTTGATGGTAAGATCTCAAGGAGAAGTGACTGGGTCAATTGAGTCAGGTTTGATTCGGGGGTGTGTTCGGTGTTATCAACAGTTTTCAAGAGCGAGCATTGGGTGGTCGAGTTTGAGCTCTGATTCTCTGTTTTCTTGAGTTTTCTCCATAAAAACAAGACGAGAATGGAGAGAGATAGAAGAGAGAAAGCGAAGAAGGACAACAAGACATGAGAGAACATGGGTTGTGTTAGTTTTGAGTGATAGTCCATTGGAGATGGTGGATTAGATGAGAAGATGGAGAAAATGAGCGCAATACTAGTAGTAGCCGCCATGGAAACGCGTCATTTACAGCGGAAAGTTCTTCAGTTTCTTCTGTATACGTGTAGATTTTGAGAGAGAGATTAAAAGGATTCCCTTTTTGTATGTGTCGTCGTTTTGGGTTTCTGCAGTTCAAATGGTTCTATAGCTGAGCTATCTTGAGGCCTTATAGTGATCTCTATCGTGTCAGATCTCCTTTTTGTCCAATAATACTTCTATTAGTATGCTTATTCTGAAGGTTCTAAAACAACCCAACCACCCCCTCCCTCTTCCCCTCTCTTTCTCCCCTCCGCTTCTCTAAATAAATAAATATTAAGTATAACTATTACACCACGTCAGAAGTATTACGTGGTGCAACTGTCCACATAAACAAGTTTACAAGTGTATAATCATAACCACCTTCATGAGATAAACTACTTAGCTTTCTCTTACAATTTTATCTATTTTGTAATTTTTTTATTGAATAATTATATCACATTAATATTATTGACATGATNTTCCCTTTTTGTATGTGTCGTCGTTTTGGGTTTCTGCAGTTCAAATGGTTCTATAGTTGAGCTACCTTGAGGCCTTATAGTGATCCCTATCGTGTCAGATCTCCTTTTTGTCCAATAATACTTCTATTAGTATGCTTATTCTGAAGGTTCTAAAACAACCCAACACCCCCCCCCCCCCCCCCCTTCCCC